>MU214842.1:157000-168723 GCA_018584345.1 Thuja plicata | reverse complement strand
TCTCATATGATCAAGTTCAAAAAGACAGTTCTTGAACTCAAGACAGTGATACCGGATCAGTTATGGAACTTGTTGGAGATCATGAAAAGACATGCAATTGAGGAAGATATGAGGATAAGAGAAGAAAAATTGGATACTCTTCTTCCTGTATGCTCGCATAATGAGAAGGCTATATTGTTAGATCTGGTGAAGCCTCATCTCTGAACTAAGACAAGGACCCTACAAATAATGAACAAGGAGTATGAATAGATAGGTAAGGAGATTGGAAAGGCATTTTCAAAAGTCTTTATGGATAGACACATGTATCCACCAATAATGCCTACAGCAAATCCAGTGATTCAGATTGCACCCATGATAGGTCCACATGCCTCAGTGCCCACAGTGACAATAACTTCTGATACAGATAAAGACTCAGAAGACACTATAGTAGTTGAAAATGTCAAGATATCCATGACTAAATATAAAAAGGATATGGACAAAGTTGATAAAGCATTTGTAAGCACTAAAGAAATGTGCACTGATGATATCGCCGCACAACAAGATGAAGTTCCCATCAATGACCAAGTTGACATAAATGAAGATACTTAAGATGATATTCAAGGTGACAAGATGTCGATAAAAGAGAAACCAGTGAAGGTTGAATGTGTGGATACCAGTCAGAACACTATATTCTCACCATCCACTCAACCATCTACCTCATTATTGTCAAGGTTAACACCTGATTCAACAAGTTTGGATGCATGGGGAGAAGAAGACCTAATCAAAATTAGCATTCTTGCTATGGAAAAAGAAAAGGAAAAACAAGTGATGAGGAACCCTTGCTTCTTGGAAATAGTGAACATTTTGAATGACTTAGTGCCTACTGATCAAAAATTAGCCAAAGTCTAATTAGTTGAAGATGTGGACAACATTTTGTCAAACTTCAAATCACACTTTATAAGCTTAGTAGACTCTGCTACTAAAATTGCAGAAGATGAATACAAGAAGGAGAGACTAGATGATTTGGTAAAGAATTTTACCTTAGACTTGAACTCCTTAAAGATTGGGCAATCTATATTGAAAGAATTGGCAGATAAAGGAAAGAGAGTCATAGAAAACTATATTGACAGAGTAAAGCTCACCTCTAAGCACACCAAAAAGGTAGAAGAGGTAGAGTTAATGATAGATAGCATAAGAAAATTAGTTGAAACTTCGATGCAAGACATGAACATATGCAACAATGTCTACCAAGGGCAGTTAGACAAAATTGAGAAAGCAAAGTTAGAAATAAGCAAGATAAGGGTAAGGCAAACATAGTTAAGAAATGCACTTGCACCATCCTTAGCAGTCCTCAATGAGAACATCAGACAGATTGATGTCACTATTGTGACATATGATCAAGGTCCCTTCATGGATCTGATAAAAATGGAGAAGTTGACATATGCATTGTGCACGCATCTACAAACAATTGATGCTATGAAAGCATTTTGGCAGAAAGAGATCCAATCTATTAAAATTGCGTACCCTGAAGTGTATATGGAGTAAGTATGTAGTAGACTTACAAGTTTTTGTACACCTTTGTCATTAATTTCAAAGGGGGAGTAATATAGAATGTGTATATGTGGAGAAGGATATATATATATATATATATATATATATATATGATGATATAAAGTCACTTTTTGTGTTAAGTCATTTTGAATAAACTTGACCACACTCCTTTGTTGCCATAAATGACAAAGGGGGAGATTGTTGGCATTTTGAATACCGGAGGATGCATGACTCATTTTGTGTTGTCATCATGGCAACAAAGTCATGTTTAGTTTCTTTCATGAAAGACAAAATGACTAAGTAAGAAAAATAGGGCAGATAGAGATACTAAACGATCAACACATCAGCGCACGTGTGAGAGATTGATTTAGCTTATGTGCATTCAGATATAAGTTTTATGACATGTGTACATGCTACATCCAGACACGTATAGTATGGAACTACATAACGACAAAGTTACAAGCATATCAATAGATCAGCAGTCCAGGAGACAGAGCATGGAAGCCGACTAAGTATTTTGATCAGCATCTATTATTTTATGATGTAATGGCTAAGTGCCTTATGTTATATATTTTTAATGATGTAATTAACATTGTAGTAAACATGCTGGAAGTTGAATTTTTTGGAAGTGTTGTATATTTTGTTTTAGGGCCGACTAGTGTTTTGTTTTGGGTCGCGCCTATTCAGATTTGCATATATAAGTATGTAATGTAAAGATATGAAAGAAGTGTCAATTATTATGCAAGAAGAAGATACAGAGGGATAGTACTATGAAGTCAGTATATGATATATCTCTTTGAGAGAGTAAGAGCATTCGCGCATACACAAAACTGATCAGACAATAGTGTCATCACAACAGTTCATTTTGATATAGTACATATCATCTTTCAGAAGGTTGTTGCCTTCATCTTATTGGGTAGTGAGCCTAGGTAGTGAGACATATACCTTTAACAGGGATTTTTAAAAGACTCCTAATAAGGTCTGACCTTTAACTAGGTCATTGTACTCATATTGTAAAGACTGCTTCTAACAAGGCAAAGGAACTCTCACAAGTTCATTATACTTAGTACAATATTTGTGGGTACTAATTCCCACCGGGGTTTTCCTCTGATCAAGGTTTCCCTGTAATCATATCATGTGTTATGAGTTGTTGTGTTAAATCTTCATTCTATGTATGTTTGATTTATGCTTAAGTTGCTGAAAAGTAATTAATAAGTCAAACACTGATTCACCCCCCCCCTCTTAGTGTTTCTAACACACATAATATTCAATAACACCTAAAATTAATTAGCAATTGGACATTCATCAATAATTCATCAACATTTAGTAGCACAAAATTACATTCATTAAGACTTTAAATATATTATCAAAAAAAGTTTATTGCAATCTTTTATTTTTTGGAGGTTTCTTATTTATTGGTTTATGCATGAAAGTGCTAAGCGAAGCATCAAGATCTTCATCATTCCCATGTGATTTTCCTTGTGAACCCAATATATGCCTCCTCCTGTGTGACCTAAGAGGACACTGGTGTGCCAAAGGGGGGTACGCTGCAATAACAACTAAATGGGTTAGATGCACAACATTTTATATTAGTGTTACAAGTATTCATTAATTAAAAGAAGATAACAACTGATAAAAAATAAATTAAAATAACATAACATAAATTTTCTTTACCTGACAATGCCACATCATCTCGAATATGGTGAACACTTGGATCATCCTCCACTTGTTCACCATGACGTTCTGCATGCTCTAAAATGTAAACAAGAAAGTTTACACCAATCTCAATTTAAAATGTTAACTTGTATTAAAAATTACTAAATTGATGTTCAATAGCAAATGAATACCTCCATCACTGTGATGCACGTCGGGGTCTTCATCATGTTGAGCTTTTGTGCTAGGATTAGAAGGTTGCATTGCAATGTCATGCACTAAAGGGGTTAAATAAACATTAAATAGATTATCGCTCAAGTACTTGATTTGAAATAATTTTCATTTGGATTCCTTAGCTGTGTGTGAACCGATGTAGGAGACTGTTAGATTTGGCATAGGCATTCGGCCATGACTTTATATCCTTCCTTTAAGCCAATATTTTTGTCTTCTTCTGTGGGCGCTACATTAAAATCCAAGCCCTACATTTTTGGCTTAATATCATCAATTTTGCACGTATTTTTTTATTAAAAAAAAATTGTTTGCAATTTATAAAAAAATTGATTCAAAATTTCATTTACTGCTACTTACAATTCTTTCTTGAAGTTTCAGATACATTAAGAAAATTAGTTGATAGCATCAGCCATAACCAAGAAGTCAAAAATGTCTTAAAAAGTGGTGAGTAGGAGTGGAGCATGGGAGGAAGGAGCGCGGGTTCTGCCAAAATCAAGTTTGAATTTGGGCGAGACTGGTTTGAAGGATGCAGGTCCTTCTGAGAATAGCAAGTAGGACAATGGGAAGGACAATGACAATAAAGGGATGGATCTCGATGTTGTTCTAGCGCCTAGGGACCCGGGTGGGGAACCCAGGACTGACGAAATACAGAAGAAGAAAAAAAAATGGGCATCCCTTTTTGGAGTCAAACCTTCAGGTAAATCTTGTTTACCACCGATTAAGGAAATTTCAAGACCTTCTCTAGGTAGCTTTGCCATAGATATTCCAGACCAGATTGTTGATCATTCAATAGCTAGAATGAATAACTCCCTGGCTGGAAGATTTATAGGGGTTAGACCAAACATTGAAGTAGTAAGGGAATTCGTATCCCAAAGATGGGGTATGAAAGGGCATGTAGATGTGATTTCCATGGAAAATAGATGTATGTCTTTTTTTTTCTCTTGTGAGGAAGATAGAATGAATGTCCTATGTAATGGGCCCTGGATGATAGGGAAAAATACTCTGATTCTCCAGAAATGGTGCCCCAATCTCATCTTCGAGGAGGAAGAGGTCAGTCAGGTCCCTGTATGGATCAAGCTCCATGGCTTTCCTCTTTAATATTGGCTGGAGGATGTATTTGCAAGGATAGCTAATTCATTTGGAGAGATTCTCTCTATAGATAATATAACTACTTCTAGGAGAAGACTCACCTATGCAAGGATCTGTGTCACCATTACTCAGAGTACTGATATGCCAGAGAAAATAAATCTAAACTCTAAACTGGGATCATGGGAGAAAGCTATTGAATATGAAACAATCCCTTTTGCGTGTTTTCATTGCAAGAAGGCTGGACATTGGGCAAAGAAGTGCCTGACAAAAGTCATCCAAAAAAATAACAAGAAATGGGTCCTTGTAGGGAGGAATATCAAGGCTAGAAGAGAGATAGCTAGGGAAGACCAACAAAAATAGAAAAAGGGAAAAGATAGCAAGTCCAATACTTCTAACAGTGCTTGAATAGGAGATATTGTGATAGCTAACCCTATTGTAGTTGTTCTTACAAATAATAAGGTTCCTGAGAAAAATGAAAGTGGAGGACAGAATCAGGAAATAGAAGAAGTCCAAGTGGAAGAGGGGTTGATTACGGAGTCAGTTATAGTGGACATAGAATTTGAACAAATGGAAGATCCTAATGAGGAGAAAAAGAATAAACAACAGGGAGGAAGCTCAAAGATAGACATTCAGGAAGTGAAAGCAATAAAGCAGTAGAATCAATAGGATATGGTGGTGAGTCAAGATACTCATAAGAAATTGGAAATGACTCCTAAAAGGGGAAGAAATCACAAAAATGAAATACCAGACTGGGGGGACCCCACAGAAATAAGCCAAATCCTAGCGAGGGAACAAAGTGAAGTTGAAGATGAGAAAGAAAATCAAGGAGAGAAAAAAAAAGGAAAGAAGGACAAAGAGTTACCAAGCAGAAAGGTAGCAACAAGAAGCAGCAGGAATGGAAATGTGGGAACTAACATTTCTTCTCTAGGTAGACCATCAAAACAGAAGGTGAGAATTAAAGAGGCCAAAAATAACATTGTGGATGGAAGCTAGCGGATTCTGGAGATAAGATCCTTTGTTAAATCATGAAGATAATATATTGGAATATTAGGGGGCTGAATAATCCCCATAAGCAGGACATTGTTAGGAATATGATTAGGGGTAATAGATCAGAAATTTTTTTGATTCAATAAACAAAAATGCTCAAGGATAAAGTTGGAAACATAAGATTTTTTAAAAATGGAATAACTTGTGGGGGTGACTCTAATGGTGCTTCTAGGGGCATTGCAGCCATATGGAATGGATATATTATAAAAGGGGATACTATACATCAAGGGGATAATGTGGCTTGTATCAAGTTTAGGCATATGAAGGATAATACTTCATGGGTTTTGACTAATATTTATGCCCCCAATACCAAAAAAGGCAGAGAAGTCTTTTGGCAACAATTTTCTTCTTTGAGAAACTCCTTTAAAAATGAAGAATGTATTGTTATGGGAGATTTCAATACTCCTCTGAGAGAAAAGGAAAAAATTGGAGGCAACCATTCAAATCTGGACAGTAGGATGGACCTAATGAATTTTGTTGACTATCATTATCTCCATGACATTGAGTTACAAGGAACTGAATATACTTGGACTAATAGAAGAAATGGTAAGGACCTCATTCAACTTAGGCTGGACAGGGCTCTTATTACTAATGATTGGTTCACTAATTATTACTTCTCTTTATCATCCCACATTAGGGTAGGATCGGATCACAATCCCATTACCTTTTTGGCTGACCCAATTGACAAGAAAAGAAACTTTCCTTTTAGATTTGAGAAAATGTGGACTCTACATCAACAACTTGAACAAAGGATTGAGGAGTGATGGACAATAAATATAAAGGGAATAGCTATGTTTATCCTTGCTAAAAAACTTAAAAATGTCAAGGATAATATCAAAGCATGGAACAAAGAGACTTTTGGAAATATATTTACTACAAAGACTAGTATCAGTTTAGAGATCAAGGAAATCTAGGAGAGCATCCAAAAGGATGGTTATGCCTATATTTCAAGAGATCAAGAGAGTGAGAAGCTGGTCGAGATGCATAACATCATTACAAAAGAAGAAGCTTTTTGGAGATAGAGACCAAGAAAGATTTTCTTGGAGGGAGATAGAAATACTAAGTATTTCTTTATGACAACTTTAAAACACATAATGGAAAATAGGATTTCTAAGTTAAACATTAGTGGAACTATTTCTAATAATGAGGAGGAAATCAGATTAGAGGTGAAAAACCTCTTTCATAGGTTGCTGCAAAAGGACAATGAGATCGACAAGGAGGAACAAAATGAATTTCTAAATTGCATCCCTAATATTCTTAATAAAAACCAAAATGTCGGGCTAAATGCTATCCCTTCTAACTCTGAGATAAAAAAGGCTATCTTTTCTTTTGAAGGAGAAAAATCTCCAGGGCCAGATGGTTTTCCAATGTTATTCTTCCAGTATTATTGGCATATTATTGAAAAGGAAGTTACCAATGCGGTGAAAGAGAGTTTTGAAACCAGAAAACTTCTGAAGGAGCTAAATGGTACTTTTATAGCCCTTATCCCAAAGAAACAAGGAGCTGATAAGATGGATCAGTTCAGACCTATTAGTTTGTGTAATTCTGTTTACAAAATTATTTCTAAGGTTCTTACTACTAGGATTTTGGCAATTCTCCCTTCTTTGATTTCTTGGCAACAAAATCGTTTTGTGTCGGGGAGACAAATCATGGACTCCATCATTACTATACATGAAAATGTTCATTCTCTAGTGATGTCTAGGAAGGAGGGCCTTCTTTTGAAATTGGATATGTCTAAAGCCTATGATAGAGTGGATTAATATTTTTTGATGCAAGTCCTAAAGGCTTTTGGATTTAATAGCAAATGTATAGATCTCATTTTCCAGCTTATTTCCTCTCTTACTTTTTTGGTTTTGGTTAATGGATCTCCTACCTCATTCTTTAAATATTCAAGGGGACTAAGAAAAGGGGATCCCTTGTCCCCTATTCTCTTCATCCTCATGGCTGAATGCATGGGATGGTACTTGGAAAATCAGGTGAGGAAAGGTGAAATTGAAGGGCTTCAACCATCCTCAAAGAACCAAATTTTCTCTCATTAGTAGTTTGTAGATGACTTGATTATTATGGGAGAAGCCTTGGTTAAAAATGCTAGTAATATTAAGAAAGCTTTGAATAATTATGGGAGAGCCTATGGCCAGATTATAAATTGGGGAAAAAGTTTGGTTTATCTTTTCAATATCCCTGATAGAAGAAATATGAGAATCATTAAGATATTAGGATGTGATTTGGGAAATATGCCTTGCACTTATCTTGGTCTCCCTCTCTGTTTAGAACATCCTAACACTTTTTGGAGCTCCTTAGTAGACAAATTTCATAGTAAACTTGCGGGATGGAAAGGGATGTTGTTAAGTCAAGCGGGTAAAATCTAGATTCTCAAAGCTACCCTTCAAGGTCTTCCTCTTTATGCTTTGAGCATTTTTAAAATCCCCAAAAAGTTTGGTGAAGCCATTGAAAAAATTCAAAAATAGTTTATGTGGACAGGGATGGAAAAAAAAAGGATAGCGCTTATAGCCTGGGACAAAGTTTGCTATTTGATCAAGAAAGGGGGCCTAGGACTAAGAAGAATTAAGAATTTGAATGAGAATCTCCTCACCAAAGTTATATGGAGATACTATAAATCAATAGGAGAATGGAATCTTATATTGGATAACAAGTATAATAAGGACAGGCCTAATCTTAATGCCTTTCTGAATGAGGACAGGGAAAGGGTTGGTTCTTTCATATGGAAAAATATAATGAAAAAAAAATCCAGAATTAAAAAAGGAATTAAGTGGAAAGTGGGAAATGGTAGCAAAGTTATTTTCTAGGATGATGAGTGGATTCTTCATTCCCCCCTTAAGGAATGCCCTGAATGGGGTATCTTCGAGAATCAGTGTAAAAATATCTTTGGAAGGAAAGTTGAAGACTATTGGGAAAGGGATCACTGGAAAGATTTATCTATCATTGATATAAGACTGGGTCATCTTAAAAAAATTCTCAACTCAATCAATTTGATTGAGGATGAGGATAGGATTTTCTGGAAACATAGTAATGATGGTAACTTAATTGTCTCTGCTCTGTATCACTTGGAGTATGAAGACCATATTGAGCCTTCTTGGGTGAAAGTCTGGGATAAAAGCCTCATTCCTAAGATTAATGTTTTTTTCTGGTTAATGATGCAAAATAAAATACTGACAACTGACAATCTCAGAAAAATAGGTATGACTATTATTAACAGGTGCTATCTTTGCGAGCAAGAGGAGGAAAGTGTGGGACATATCTTCATCCACTACCTGTTTGTCAAAAAAATATGGGATCTTTTTTCTAGACCCTTAATATTGAGTGGGTTTATCTTGATAATATTGAGAGTCTTTTTAAATCTTGGATCTATCCCTCAAAGAATGACACAGTTGTTAAGATCTGGAATTTTTTCCTACCCCATGTTTGCTGGGGGGTCTAGAGAGAAAGAAATGATAGAATGTTTAGAGACAAGATTACTAGTTATAAGAAGGTTTTCTTTGAGATTAAGAGAGCTATAAAAGAGAATTTTATGTTACAGGATAAGGTGTTAGAACCTCTACAGGAGAACGATGTTACCCTGCTCAAAAATTAGAAAATCAATGGCAATTGCAAAAAAAAGGACAACAAAACTAAAAGAGAGGAAGCTAGATGGGATTGTCCCCCAAAGGGATGGTAGAAAATCAATTTTGATGGTGCCTCTAAGGGAAATCCAAGGGTTACAAGATGTGGCATTGTCATCAAAGATGAGAATGGTGTCTGTACATGTATAAAAGCTATCCCTATAGGTAATCAAACAAATTATCTAGATGAAGCTTGTGCGGCTCTTTAGGGTCTTATTTTAGCTAAAGAAAGAGGTAGCACTAAAGTTTGGTTAGAAGGGGATTCTCTCAACATTGTCAAATGTTTAAACAATGACACTCCCACCTCATGGAATATATATAATATTATTCAAAAAGCCAAAGATATTATGTGCTCTTTCAAAAATTGTATAATAACCCATAATTACCGTGAGGTTAATGGCATTGCTGACTGGGCGGCAAATAATGCATGTTAGAGGGATGAGGTGGCACAGTGGGATGATGGAAATGATTTGTCATCTCAAGTGAAATTATTGCTTGAGATGGATTGATTGAGGAGCCGTCAAAAAATTATTAAAAATGGTAAGTTATTTTAAAATCATTAAGATGGAGGTGATGTGTCATTATTACCTTTGAAGTTGTAAGCACTCTATTATGATTGCAAGCTGGATTTGGCACGCTTTCTGGGTCCTTTTGGCATTGTGAAATATTTATTTTGGCATTTTCTTCAGTCATAAAAGTAAAATTTGTAGCAACCAGAGTAATAAAATGGGTGGAAACAAGAAAAGAGTTGAGTTGGTTAACTGTAACAGCTGGAAGAAAAAGCAGAGAGTTTGGAATATCGTGAAAGAGGATGGGCTAGCTATTTTCACTAGGATCTTCATGAAAACTTTGAAAGAGGGCAAGATTTTGGTTGGAGATCAGTATATGGAGGTTACAGAGGAGATCATTATTGAAGTTACTAGAATGGTGATGAAGGTCAAGGCAGGAGGATCCCCAATGGAGATGTCCTAGCCCCCAACCAATAACCACACAATGTAATATAAATAACAACATAGAGATTTATATCCACACAATGCAAATACTCATAATAGAATCATTATATTTTCATCCAACATGCCCGGCTGTAAGGCCTTTCGGGTTACGGCCAAATACAATGCAATTACAATAGAAACTCTGTAAGATCTCGCAAGATCCAAACAAAACCCTAGCTAGCCCAGATCCACACACTAGTAGGAACACCCAAGGAAGATCTAAACTTGTGCTCGCAAGCCCACCAAACAATCTCCTTGTTTCCCAAGTTGCAACCACTAGCTCCTCTCAAAACTCGCTCCACAACCACCTCCTCTTCTCCCAGGTGGATGAATAATCCTAGCTAGTCTAGATCCACATGCTGGTAGGAGCCCCCAAGGAAGATCTAAACTTGTGCTCACAAGTCCACCAAGAAATCCCCTTGTCCCCCAAGCTGCAACCACTAGCTCTTCTCAAAAATCACTCCTCTACCCCTTCCTGTTCTCCAGGATGAATGAATAATGACTAAAGACTTCCCCCACAACCCCTACTTATACCAATCTAAGCCACAGGTTGGCCCTGAACATGAATTAAATACAAACACATAAATTAAATGCCACAAGTCGGCCAACAACAATAATTAAATGCCCAAAATTGATGTCTTAGTAAAATCACGATATCTCCTAGCTCCAGATGAATTAGGAATCGTGCTTCAAACCGTAGGTAGAAATCTAGGCCCTCTTCAATCCATAAAATTTTCATCCTCTAACTCTTTGCAGAAAATTACTTATATGGCCTATAATAGGCACCAAATTCCTAAGCAAGGACGAGCTCCTCCCAGACCATGCCGAGCAACCAAGACCATGCCAAGTTCCATTAAATACATCAAAACCAATTAACCAAGACCCAAATAGGTCCACAAAACTATACCAAATCTCTCACACATGAAAATAAGTCCACACAACTCCATCAAATCTCCCAAACATGAAGGATAGTCAACTACCTTGGGATGCTCTTGCATCAGACTCCCCAGGTGTGAAAAGAAGTATGCCTCATACTTTGATGCCAGATGAAATATCCACAACCATCTTCATCTTCACCAAAGGCTTCCACTCCAACAAGGACAATAGAACCAACATGTAAATCATCCAGATCTGCATCCATCTATCAACCACTAGAATGTCAACCATCCAATCAGCATGCTCACTCCCAGGAACAAACTAAACATAGTACCTCACCAATAACCTCTGTAACTTATCAAAACCATCAGTTTCATCAAACATGAAATCCACATGAACAACATGTAAGCTTAAATTCACAATAGGAGAAACAAGTAAATCCTCAACCATGCCAACCACCAACAAGTCCACATCAGGAACATATAGATCTGCAGTATCATGTAGATCCTCAACCACATCAACAACTAGTGAATCCACACCAGCAACATCCATATCAATAACATCCATATCACCAACATATGGATCATCATCCTTAGCAACCTGATTATCCATGACCAAGTGCTCCACAATTTCCATGTCAGACTCAACCAACTGATCATGAAAACCAATCTCAACCACAACATCA
>MU214842.1:137146-156161 GCA_018584345.1 Thuja plicata | reverse complement strand
ACAAAACCCTAGCTAGCCCAGATCCACACACTGGTAGGAACACCCAAGGAAGATCTAAACTTGTGCTCGCAAGCCCACCAAACAATCTCCTTGTTTCCCAAGCCGCAACCACTAGCTCCTCTCAAAAATCGCTCCACAACCACCTCCTCTTCTCCTAGGTGGATGAATAATCCTAGCTAGTCTAGATCCACATGCTGGTAGGAGCCCCCAAGGAAGATCTAAACTTGTGCTCGCAAGTCCACCAAGCAATCCCCTTGTCCGCCAAGCTGCAGCCACTAGCTCTTCTCAAAACTCGCTCCTCTACCTCTTCCTCTTCTCCAGGATGAATGAATAATGACTAAAGACTTCCCCCACAACCCCTACTTATACCAATCTAAGCCACAGGTTGGCTCTAAACATGAATTAAATACAAACACATAAATTAAATGCCACAAGTCGGCCAACAACAATTAAATGTCCAAAATTGATGTCTTAGTAAAATTGCGATATCTCCTAGCTCCAGATGAATTAGGACTCATGCTTCGAACCATAGGTAGAAATCTAGGCCCTCTTCAATCCCTGAAATTTTCATCCTCTAAATCTTTGCAAAAAATTACTTATATGGCCTATAATAGGCACCAAATTCCTAAGCAAGGCCGAGCTCCTCCCAGACCATGTCGAGCAACCAAGACCATGCCAAGTTCCATTAAATACATCAAAACCAATTACCCAAGACCCAAGTAGGTCAACACAACTCTACCAAATCCCTCACACATGAAAATAAGTCCACACAACTCCATCAAATCCCCACAACATGAAGGATAGTCAACTACCCTGGGATGCTCCTGCATCAAATGGGTATGGATGGTATCATGTTTTATAGAGATAGATTGATCTCAGATAAATCTTGGGAGACTTTCCTAGAAAATGAGAAGGAAAAAATAGACTGGTCAAGATTGATGCTTCCTACCATAATCTAAAGCGCATTTCCAGACCCTGGAGGTATGTCCTATATGTGATTATCAGTTATGTCACTCTAGATGGTAGGTTTACTAGGGTGTATGGGCACCATTTCATGTTATTAAACCATTTTAGGCATAAGGTTAAAGTCAGTTTACCTTACTATCTGCTTAGTTCATTAGATGCTACCATATATAGCCAACAGAAAGATTCAAATGGGGATCATGATTCCCACCAAGGGCTTATGCTTCTCATATATGAGGTGTTGAAATCTAAAAAAGTGGAAAGGCCGCTGGGAAAGACAATTTTGAAGGAGGAAGAAGAGTCAGATGGGGAGGAAGATGACAGTATGTATGGGGAAGAAACTGAGAGTGAAGAGGAGTCAAAAGGGTATAAAATCCATAAATCTAACAAAAAGGGTGTTTCTAAAAACCAGAAGAAACCCTACTCTAAAGGGTCAGAAATGGAGAAGGATAGTGATGAGGAGATTGGGGAGGGAAGCGGAAAGAAAAAGGGAAAAAAGATAACAAAGAAGAAGATTCAGAATGAGGAGTCATAAATAGAGACTGATTATGAGGAGGAGAAAAAGGAGGATAAAAAAAGGAAACACAGGGAGGGTAAGGAGAATGTTAAAATTACCTGCAAGAATAGCCACTCCAACAAGAGGAGAATCAATGTTACTTCGGACGAGGAAGATTTAAATGAAAATACGGAGGAGAACAAGGAGGATAAGGAAAAAGAGGAGAACATGGAGGAGAGAAAAGATGAGGGAAATGAAGATACCTGTCTCAGGGAGAAAATTGAAGAGAAGAAGCAGGAAGATGAAAAAGATGAAAAGAACAACAGAATGGATGAAGACTCTGGGCATAAGGAAAGTGATTTCTAGGACAATGTGGACACAGGGGAGCATTTTTTCTCTGAGGACAATAAAGATCACATTGTGGATTTCACTGGTCTGGTAAGTAATCTGATTAATGATCAAGATGAGTTGAAAAAATAAGTTGAAATAATAAAGGCCAAAATAAATATTCTGAATAATATGGGCATTGGGGAAAAATCAATGGCTGTGTGTTTGAATGAAATGAAAGAAGTGGTTGGTAATTCTAAAGCCCAGGTAGAATTTGTAAATAAAGTAGGGATAATGGAGAGAAATATCAAAGACATCCAAGATAGGTTTGAGAAAGAGAGTAATGATGAGAAGATTATGAACCTGAACACTAAGGTGGAGAGGTTGGAGGCCATTATTAGAAAAATTGGGGAACAATGTCTTATCAGTCTCAAGGCTTACTGTGGTCATGTGCAGATTCTGATGGACAAACTAGATAGGGATGAAAGATAGAAGAAAAGTAGAGAGATCAAAGATGGAATTGGCCCATGATCGCGCACTAGAGCTATACTAAGAAGAACAGCCCTAAGGAGGACAAAGATACTGCAGAGCTCAAGAGTTTGGTTAGCAATATGCAGCTTATGATCATTGAAGTGGAGGAGCTGGTGCATGGAATGTAGCTGTACTATTTTCCTTCCCTTTGGGGGTTTTTGCTGTCCCTATTTTTATTGCTGGATCTGTGGGACTTCTTTTGGTTTAGTTGTTTGTTTTCCTATTTTCTTTCCTTTTTGGTGCTCGGGCACAACTATTATTTGCTCCTTTGTTGAATATCTATTTTAATACTTTAGGTTTCAGTTCCTTGTAAAACTTGTTGAACTTTATTACTTTGTAAAGGTTTTAGGTCCTTGTAAAACCTATTTTTACTTAATCAGAACCACCAGAGCCATGTTTGTGTTGGCCAATCTTTTCTATTCTGGCCTTTGTAGCCTTTGATGTGTCCTATAGTCTATGAAAAGTTTGAAATATGTTAGATTATATAAATATAAAGATCACTAGTTAGTGCATAATTACGTTATACTTAATACTATCGTATACTTTCTATTTTCATTTACTGGTGCAATTCCTCTTTGGCTTTGCGCTTTCTCCTTTGCATCCAAAATGAATTCCTTCCACACCTTATCTAGAATCACAGG
The DNA here is from genome assembly GCA_018584345.1 of Thuja plicata. NCBI lineage: Eukaryota > Viridiplantae > Streptophyta > Pinopsida > Cupressales > Cupressaceae > Thuja > Thuja plicata. Next base: position 153,203 of record MU214842.1, on the reverse strand, counting down.
AGGACGCTCGTACTTTAGGTTTATCACTAGATTCCTTCTGTATGCATCCCTCATAGTCTTTACATGTTTGAAAGCTCTCTGAAGAACATTGTCACAGTAAAAAATGTTACTTTCAAATAGCCCCTCTAAAGATTTTATGAGCTCGTCTTTTAATTTTTTATCCTGTAAATTCCACCTTTTAAGAAAAAACAAAGTTGTTAGCTAAAAATATTAACTGAAGTTGCGTACCTTGAATATAGTACAATAAATAAATGAAAGGAAAAATATTATAGCAATTATATGAAATCAAAGCAATGGGATAGGGTTAGTTAACATATGATGTTCCACCTTGTACATATGGTGGGCCCGAATAGTGATAATGTCATCTCATAGAGCTTTTAAAAAAAAAACATCGTTCCCTACAAACACATCATGGGATCATCAATCCAAAATGAGTTATGAACAAGTAAATTAAAATTATAATATAAATAATAATAATTTTAAAGTACCTGGAAGTTTAGGTAATTTTAATTGAATCACATCTTCATTGGTCAACAATAATGACGTCTACAATTTTCTTGTAGTAGCAACATGGGTAGATGTAGGAAACGTCGCTGAATTATCACCAGTACCGGTCTTTGTAACCTGAGGAGGTGTAACTTGTGCACAAAATTATTCCACTATGAAATGCATCCAAGATTAAAGTAAAAATCAAACCATAACTAACACATAATTAAATATAGCAAAACAAGGACCTACCATGTATAGACCATGCAAATGTTGATGTTTGCATGCTCCTTGTTGTCAACATTGTAGTCGGCAATGACGTCCTCATAGGACGAGGTGTTTGGAGTACATCATAAGCACCTAAATGTATAGTTTGAAGTGAGGAGTCAAGATATATATGTGATTTTGAATAAAACAACTAGTAAAACCAATGAAAAATGTAGATTTCTAATCAGCAAGACCAATGAAGTTTGTAACCTGTTAACTTAAGGATTATTTTACCTGTGGAAGCTATACTAGTACCAGCCTCACCGTGATGTCCATGAGGATTTTCTTGAGCAGTCAAAAAATTCTGTAAGAAGACATGCATATTTTAGTACATAACATAAAAGAGTATAAAATATAAAAATTTATTGAAATTTTGTTATAACTAAAAATTAATTACTGCTTACTTCCAAATTGCATGCTTGTCACACCAATAAATCTTTCCTCACCATCAATTCCTCACTTGGATCTGGATCGAGAAAAATGCCAAGAATTTTTGAACTGACTTTTTCTAATTGCTTCTTGACCAGATACACAGAATTACGAATATCTGGGATGACATCATCCATATATGGCACTATTGTAGGTGTTACTGCAAGTACTTTTCCCTTTCCCTGAACATCAATTTGTGATAGGAATATCAGTAAAACTATGAGAATAACTCTGAAACCCTAAAGAAAAGAACATAATAATGTAACATTTTTCTTTTATATTATTAATCTGTACAATTACAATAAGGTTTACCTTTGCTAAAGAATGGGTGGGAGTAAAATCCCCACCTCTGTCATCACGTGGTGGATCCATGTCATCCTATGACAAAGACTAAATATAAATTGGTATTGGAGTCATAAATTGGAGGTTAGTTTAAATGGTATATAGTACTTACCACTCTCATGATAGTGTCTTTTTTTTGTATCTATGCAATTCAACTGGTGATCTATTAGCAGTTCTTGCCCTGCACTTATTGACTTTATCACACATACAAAAACACAATTCCCCTCGCGCGCCTCAAATATGCAATTGGGACTCTTATTAGTTGACCCATGTCGGGTACTATTTATTAAAATTGCAATATTACCTGTTTATTTTGTCCTTCCATCAATGTACATAGAAAATCCTTTACTTTGATCCTTTTATTTCCATTGTATATAATTCACTGAAAAATGCATACCTACACATACTTTTTTTATATCGAACAATCCGCATCCAATGATTGTAATTGTAACAAGGTCTGACAAACTCCATCAATTCAACAACTTTGTTGTAGCATACCTTTATGCCATCCATTGAAAATAGGCCCAAACCATGTAATGACGATGCAGCTATACGATATATCCTATCATTAACACAAAAATCAGTGTTAATTGGAGGTAGTGCCTTGGGTACCCATTCTTTGAGAAGATGTGTGTACCTCAAGGGCACCTCAATGTCATCTATGGTCTCATCGTCATAAGAACATGACCCCCCTTCAGCAAGGAAAAATTGCATGCATTTATTGAATTTTCTTCTAATCTTTTGACCTCTGGTTGATTTCCCAATTTTAGGCCTACTACATGTCTCAATTTCATCTTCTATTCCCGCATTTCCTTGACTCGAGGAAGACAGACTTGACACATACATATTAGGTGGTTCCTGCAGTCCATCAAATGATAGATATAGTTGGTAAGGAGAAAGGTATTTTGCTAAATAGGGGTAATGTTGATGTAATCTATAGGGTGTATTGACTTATACCTACTGATCCATGTCACTATGCAAGATCCTCATAAAAGGGGTTAAATTTCCTGCATCAACAATTGAGGATCATAAGCAATACAATGGTAATTTGTTAAACAATAAATACATTAAATATATGAGTAATAACAGAAACACAAGTATCATAAATCACATATGTTGTAAACATTAGAAATGAACACATTAATTTAATTGTACCATGGCATTAGAGTAAACAAATATGGACATCCAAGGAGGAATATTATGGTTGATAACAAAAATGGGCCACACCGAGTAAATAGATCTCATCTCTCCAAATGGATTGACACCGTCCACTGCCAATGAAATCTTGAGATTACAAGGTTCTTATTTAAAGTGTATATATAATATGATCATTGGGACATGCATGTATTGTTTGATATTCCATCCTAATATCTTTCATAGTGGCAGATAGTTCCCGGTACAAGCGAGGTAGAATGTTTGATGGTGGTAACAAACACTCACCTATCAACCTATGGAAAAAGATATAATTAGCATACATGATTCACCCTCTGTCAATAATATGGAAATTATGACTAAAATAGGTGAAAAAGATGACATATATGACATACCTTAACATTTGTGATATTTCTATGTTGGATAAACCATTCAAAACCTTGAAGTTCACCAACAACAATACAATAGACAAAAGAGTTGTTTGGGAGCCTTTGTATAGGGGTTCACATGCCTTCTCAAGTATAGGTAAATCAAGGCCATCTTCATTGTCATGATTAGCTATGCTAGTACTATCATCTTCAATCGTATTCTCTAGCACACGATTAGCTACAACAATACCATCATCTTCAATTGTGTTGATAGTAAGATAAGCTATTAATCATGGTTTTGTTTTTGTTACTAGATCTTTGAAATCTTATGTTGGACTTCAAAGAATTTGAGATATGGTTGTCGATATTTGAAAATTTTCTCTTGGTTGCTTATGCTTAGACTGAGAAACATGGAACATGGCGAAATTAGGTGATGAATAAACCCTACTATTTCATCTCTCTTTTTTGTAATTAAAAATATTTTTACTTAATAATAAAATATTAGAAAATGGTTATTTTGTTAATTTGAAGATAATTTCTATAATTTTGTATATGCACAAGTGACAAACATGCAGATTTGACCAAGTAATATTACTTGGAGCTTGACCTGGCAGCAAATGGACTTTTGATGATTTTATCACAATAGTGCATCTGTTGTTGGGTAAGCTCCAATTAGTGCTTAGGCAAATCTACATGTTCATCACCTGTACAAATCCAAAAAAAATGCAAAAAAAATATTACCTTACCCAGATGTCTATGACTAAGAAGAAACATGAAATACCCTTTGTGTTGGCACCCAAAGATGCATATCAAAATGTGTATCCTTTCCTTCTTTTTCAATATCAAATTGTGTAACAATTGCAATCTAATTAATTCACATAGATCAAAATCCATACCATTTTTCATCATTTTATGCACAACATATACTGCAATAGAAGTAGTACCTTCCCTATTTTGGAAATAATATCAAAAGCTACATACCTTATTGTTGGGTTAGTGATTGTGTCAATAAACAATGTTTTCTGATCTCCTGCCACCTCAATTAAATCTCCAACTTCCTTTTTCTTGATTGATTTTATAATTAGTATAGAACTGAATGAGCAAAGATTTGTCACTGCTTTGATTGCATCTTTAGTTATTCGATAGGGCTTATCTACCTAGTTGTAATCATCATGTATTCTACTCAGTACTATCTTAATTATTTGTTAATCAATTATCATTAAACATTTTCTCCATGTATCCAATCCTTTATGACCTAGGGCAGGAATTCTTTTTATTTTGTCTCTAGAAAGTGAATCATTAAGATTTCTTATTTTATCATTGTCATATTCTTCAAATTCTACTTCAACAAAATTTTAAATATCCTCAACACAAATAACCATATTAGGTAAGGTAGTGCCAAAAAATGGACCATCCAATGAAACCCTTACTTGTTGACTCATGAAATTTTCAAATTTTGGAAGGGAATCATCATTATAATTCACAAGATGTACATGATCCATGAGAAAAATAACTTTTTTGTAGTTTATAGTTTTGACTTCAAATCTTCTTGCGCACTTCATAATTTTCCAGATCTTAGACATGAAAAAGATGACCAAAAATTATTTTGTTTTCCCTTAAATGTACTTATATTTTTGTCTCCAAAACATCAAATCACAAAAAGTTGTCAAACCCATTTTATCTGAATGCAGCACAGTCTATTTTCCATTATTTCACAAACTTTCTCAAATCAATATATTCTACCACAAATTTCACCACTATTTTTGTCATGTTAATATGAAAAACATATCGTGTTGTGACAACAACAACATCTTATTTGGAAAAGAAAAAAATCTTCTTTATAGCTCCCCCTAAGCCAACATATTCTAAAGTAGTTTTCAAAGAGATTTTCTATGCCAAAGCTAGGTGTAACCGCAATGTTTGATGTATCTTATTCTTCTTTCTTCTTCCATATTTTTTTCGTTTCCTGTCTTACTTCTTCTATGTCAATATTTTTCATAGGATCATTCATTTTTTCTAATGTAACAAGATTATAATTTCTGCTTCTACAATATTTAACAATGTGTCCATAAGTTTTATGTAGAAGTCTCCATGTATAATATGTGCTTTAGTGGTCAAGATTATTAGTTGATCTATGCCACAATACGAAACAACATTCCCAAATTTATATCAAATGGCTCTAGTATATTTGTAAGCACTAAAGCATAAATAGTAAGAATAAAACAAACCTGAATGGGGCTATAATGTGATGAACTCGAATGAAACATTTATGGTAATCATAATTGAATTTGAATTGACAAGACTCAAAACTCAAAAATTAATCCATACCTTTCAGACTCTTGAATTCAAGCCCAGATGCTGAGGAAGTCACTAATGGTGGATGCACACCAGTTCACAATAAGGTAAAGCTTGTAAACTTTAAACTAAAAGAAAAATTAACAGTAAGACGCCAAAGGATTTAGAACCAACTATTTTTGACTCTTCAAGTGGAAAAGAAATAAATGTTATATGAAGATTTGATACGTTACATATACAACTAGGATGAAAGGAAATTAGAATAATATGACACCTTTTTCCTTTATATATCTTATTATTATAAAATATTTGTGGTACATATCCTATCACATTCTTCTCTTGCACAAGTTATTTAATTTCAAGTGATTTTAAAACATAACACTCTACATTGAATTAAATTACATGAGCGTCTATTCAATTGAGACTCTAGAACATTGTTTTGAATTGCTTTGTGAGCTTTTGCCAAACTTTGCAGCCTACAATTACTAAGCACTATATGTATTTTTGTTCTGCATGATGATTTGGATAATGGAATGTTGTGATTCTAGGATACATCCGGCCAAATGTAGTGGAAAGGTGTAAATGTTGACTTGATTAAAGGTTTACAATATTTCCATAATTATCAAGGTTGCTAGGAGATAGGGGTACTTGGAAACTCTATAGATTGGTACCAATACAAGTACATTTAATTTTTAAAAATAGGAGATGGGGGCACTTGGAGATACCATTTTAAAAAAAAATAATCTAATGAATTTCTAGAAAATATCATGACAGAACAGTGGTAAATTTTAACATTAACTTTGAAGTTTAAATACACAAATGTCAAATGCTATTGTGTCAAAGAGTTAGAGTTCAAAACTCACACTACATATTTCATATTAGATTATAATTACATTTTGAAATTAAAAATAATGATAGTTTGATGCTAATACACATGCCAAAGGATATGAGATGCAGAATTATGAAAAATTTTGTTTTGTTCTTCCAAGAGTGGAGAAGGTTTGATGGAGGTGTCCCTATAAGTTATTTGAGAATGTTGGAGATAGTCAATCACTTCCATTATTTCCAATAGTTGAATTGATATTACAAAATATCTCTTATTACCATTTTGGCAATCTCTTAAAAAGAACAATGGTTAGTACATCATGACACTACAAGAAAAGCAAATTGTACATCATTGATAAGTCTTTCTAGAGAGGCAATTGAGAAGATTGATCAGAAGACTATAGTGTCTATCTTTATCATTACTAATTGATAACTAATAATGGTTTTGCAAGGGTGATGATAGAGGATAAGAACCAGAATTTATGATGATATAAAACTCATCATCAAACTACATAACATAATTCAAAGTAGCATTGAGATTATTGTCCATTGGTTTGGCTTAGAAGCTACAAAAAAAACTTCTTTTATAATAAATGTGAAACTATCCCTAAATCTTCCCACTTCAACTATATGATACAATCATCACATTTTCAGAAATACTTTTCTAAAAATGTCTTACACCCTTAATGCTCCAACAGATTCTAAAATGTGCTTGAAAGATTCAATTCATTGTGTGGTATGTTTAAATATTTTCACATACTTGATAATGGCTTTGCATTCTATGATCTCGTCAGGGCCCAAATTATGCTTCAAATATCCCCAATCAAGTTCATATGTCAGCTTTGGAAATTGTAATCACAGTGACTTGTGGAAACCTTCAACCTTCGATGGATGTCACATTATGTCTCAAACAGTTCGGGTCACTAAGCATATAATTTTTTTATGGATTTCCATACCTTGTTCAAAAAATCCATTCACGATGTATCCTGCAAATAAATTTTGTGGCCTGTTTGTTTCTTATCAGGGGAAGAAACCTTATCGGGAGGCACTAAATTTTCTTCCATGATATGTCGATGAATATTTTAATTGGGAAAAAAAATTTAATTTCCCACCAATGACATTACATATAACTCCAATAAAATCCATCAGCATAGTATAGTCGTTTGGGGATGCTCTTTTTAATTTCATCCAATTTTAAAAATTCTTCTGAGGGACTTCAGGAAATAATTGATTGGAAAAAGATAAGATGTTCTAGAACAAATATAGTTCTTTTCTTAGCTCACTTGCTTCCATTGTGTGTGTACTCATTAATACTGGCGATGAGAAATGCTTTAGATTTTTGAATAATCCAATGAACAAATTCAGTGGGTGTGGTAGGATACATTTTGATAATATTGTGTTTCATATGAGTTAGACATTCTTTTCCATAAAATGAATTAGTACTTACATATAATTTATGAAATAGTGTCAAGCTTACAATCAATCGATTTGCTTGAATGCCTTCTTCTAGTTGATAATATCGAGCATCTTGGAATAGCTCAACATTTCAAAGAATAAATCAAAGTATCTCTTGACTATGTTTACAAGTATGTTTATGCGTAAGTATGTGTTCTCTCAGGTATTTTTATACTCATATTGTTAGGATTGAGACAAAAAAATTTATGATGCTAATTATGGGGCAGATATTGGAGTGAAAAGGGTATTGGATGGGGTAGGGAGAGTCTCTTTGCAGATCTCAATATTACAGCACTAGGATTTCAAACCCTTAGGATCCATGGATACAATGTCTCCCCAAGTAGAATTTTTTCTCTAGAAAAGATGTTGGTGGAGATTATTATTGTTTAAATGCATTGTTTTATAATACTGACATGTTTAAAATCTCATAGGTGCTCAATAGTTTTAAATATGAAAATGCGTGCTTCTTCTCTTGTGAAGGTCCAAGAAACATAGAGAATAGAAGCACAGTGAATATTTTTAGAGCTTTTGACATTTCATTTCCTGGAGAAAAGATAATGGACGAACATATATAGATGCATCTAGGGAAAGAAGCTTACCTTCATAGCTACTAGATTTGCAGCTGTAGGATCTCGATCTGCCTCTGATGGTGGGTGAGATGGTTTTGGGTAAGGGGCGGGATCTCCAATGGATGGCTAAATAAAAGTCTCTCAAACTACCCCTTCTATAATTGTTGATGTCAGGTGGGGTAATGACTATAAAACTCAAGTAGGGATGATGTGCGGAGTTTCGGTGTGGAAAAGGAAAAAATCACTCCATCCCCTTTCTTTAATAGTATTAGGATGCCCTCCGTGCCCTCACTTCGTAGATCGGTTACCTTCACACCCTTCGTGCCCTCTATGTGCGCGTAAGGAAACATAGTGAATAGAAATATGTTTTTTTAAGTAATTCCCGTGTTTGTCAGAATTCCAACTAATATTGGTGTTCGCCAAAATTTTGATGAACACGGGCATTACTTTAAAAAAAATCAAAATTTTCCTTCTATAATTTGACCAAGAAAAATAAATATAATGAATGGTAAAAAATTTAGGTCAATTTTAGGGGTTAAATATACTAGTATTCACAATATTTAGATTGTATTTGTTCAGATCACAATTTTGTAGTCTCTAACAATTGTAATAGATCCAAAAATCTCCTAACAACCTAGAATTAACCGTCTTTGTATAAATATCTTAACCGAGTGCACACATACTTTGTGTTGCTAAATCCTCACATGAGGTAGATCTAATTGATCTCATTATTACTCCTAATAGGGTAAGATCATCAGAAGTGATCAATCTTTGTAAGCTTTAACAGGCTAATTTATTTACAACAGTAGTGAAGTTTTGTGGGTCTCATCCCCACCATAGTTTTTACCTTCTAACATGGGTTTTCTGTGATACCAAAATACTAGTGTCATGAGTACTTAAATTTGATGTATGTTTATTGTTTACATTACATGCATTTACATTTCAGCAGTGACATTACATGTTTGGTGAATATTATCTACTCAGTCAATTATAAAAATATATTTGGTTACAAAAATCTGTTAGAAATTTTTTAAGGGTACTGATTCATCCCTCCCCTCTTAATACACACCTTTATATTATCCCAACAATCGGTATCAGAGCTAGTTCTCTTGTTTAGAAAGTTTAATCACTAAAGAGAAAAGATATTACAATGGAAAGGTATACACTTGATAAAACTATTGAAAATCAGAAGTTACAATTACAGATCTATGTTGAACAATACAAAGAAGCCAAGGAGAAACTCATGGATATGTTGATTAAGAGAAAGGATATGACACTTCACTGCCATGGGACTGATTATCAGGAAGAAAAGATTCATGACCCATTTGACACATTTGGATCTGAATCTGGTAGCATATCTGATGCATCTGAAGGAATCATATCAAAGCTATCTGAGAGAAATCAACAACTTACTGAACAAGTGAAAGCACTAAAAATCGGTCAAGATACACAAATGGTTAGAATGGTTGAAGTCTTGAACAATGCAAAGAAAGATGAATAAGATAGAAACATGGTTTTTGATGACAGAAGGAAAATGACTGAAAAGTTACAAGAAAAGGAATCTAAGATATTGAGACTTACTGAACATTACTTTGAGATCACCAATCAAGTGGTTGCTATGAGCCATGAGGCAAGCCGAGTGAATATTGAGGTTGCTAGAAAATTGGAAGACATTGGTGTATTTAAAGAAGAGAATGAAAAACTGAGAAATGAATTGAAGATTCTACAACAACATAATGAGGTGATTAAGAGATCTGAAGACAATAATAAGAGAATGGATGAATTTCTGAACTATCAGAGAAGACTGAACAACAATATTGGATTAGGGTACACTGAGCAAGGAGAATCATCAAATCAAGGTAAACAAAGGAATGTATACTCAAATCTGAAACCTAAGAAGCCCTCTTTCCATCACTGTGGAAAACTAGGCCACACATCAAACATTTGCAGAAGCAAAGCAAAAGGTATTTCTAGAAACTCTCCTAAATATAATGGAAATTGCTATAACTGTAATAAGCATGGAAATCAAGCACATGAGTGTAGATCTAAGTTGAACATACCACAGAAGAAACCATTCATGGATAAATATTGACAAAATTTCAACATGCATGGTCATACATCACAAGCATGCAAGAATAATACAAAGAAAATATGGAAGCCTAAAGGACAAGAAAAGGTAAATCAACCAAGAAGAAAAGGTAATGCTTATGATTGGGATTACAACACTTGGGGTAGTTGCACAACATGTGGTAAATATGGACATATAGAAGAAAATGATATGAGATAATGGAGAACTAAGTCTAGAAATTGGTCAAACACTGGCATGGCATGTTCACACTGCCATAAGGTCAGTCATTTAAGCAGAGATTGTGCAGACATAATAAATACTTATGGAAATGGAAATATAATCAAAGAAATTGTGAGGATCATAAATCAAATGTGGAGAAAGCATCAAATGATAATGCATGACCAAGAACAACAATCAGTGACACCTCATCCGATGGATTAGGGGGTTCCACCATCTCCACCTGAGCAATACAAGCAGGTATGGAACTATGTTTTACAAAGCTATATCTTACATTAGTTCCTATATTCATTGTAAAATTAGCATGAATTAAGATGCACTATGGTATTATATTTTTTATTACTTTGATCTAGTTGAGTTGGTTAATATGTACTAAGTTACCAATGACAGTCGGTGAATATGTGTGAGACAACTGAGTTGCTAAGGCAACCGAGCATTTGGTACACTCACCGAGCTGAAGTATCGTTAGTATTAACCAAGTATTGTGTTTGTCTATCAAGTGGTTGGTGATGAGAATTTATTGCACCAAATATAGTTATTTAGTATAAATTCAATCGAGGTGAACTCATTTGTTCACACAACAATCACAGAGTAGATCAGAGAAATAGAGAGAAAATTTGCAGCAGAGCATTTTGAGGATTTTGCAAAGATTCTGAGTATATTTCGAGTAGCTAATAGGTTAGACAGTACGTATTTTCACTTACCAAGTTATTTTGAGAACTTTTTTGGAAGCCCTAAATTTGAAATCAATGGTGTCCTAATCTCGAACTATGAGCTTATATCTACATACCAGTCACTTTGCACAAATGGTAAATTGAAAGATGATCACAAACATCTGGAGGTCAAAGGGTTAACCAATTTCATAAATTTCTTGAAGGTATTTAGAACCGAATGGATTCACATTGTTTTGAGTAGATTTCATGATGGAAAGCTTTGGCTGGATGAACCAAAAAAGATCAGCAAGGATGTAATTCATGCAGTAATCGGGTATCCTACATTGAATAGATCAAAATCCCTAAGGCACCTACCTAGAACCGAGATGGAAAATCTTATAGGAACCGAGTGGCATGATAGAGGTCTACAGATCAACTCCATTAGTGATCGTGAACATAGGTTTGGTGTGTATGTTATTGGATACAAGATCTTCCAGTCAAGTAGACCTAACAATGTTACATGTGGAGCTTTTGACATTGCATACAAGATTGTAAAGAAAGGTTTACAACTTGACCTAGCTGAGCTGTTACAGAGACAACTTGAAGAGAAAATGAGAAAAATCTGATCATCACAATCAAACACTTGTAAGTTTAGGTCTCTACTACTTTGTACATTCTTCTATCTGTAGAATTTTTTTCCCTCCATCGGTACTATGAAATGGAAGACAAAACGACTAATTAAACTGCAAATTGGTGACTTTATTGCAAGTCTAGGTACAAATTTTGAACTTGTTATGACAGAATACTTTACAAAGTTCAAAGCTAGAATGGAAAAGAGATCCAGGATACCAATGCAGTTGGTAGAAAAATACAAGGATGAAATATGTTTTGTAGTTTACATTGATACTACTCTTATCAAGGTAGTACAACCGAGGACAACATGGCTACCTCCAATGGAATATGAACTTGAGATTGACATTGCTTCTGATGCTATAGAAAATTTACTTAATGAACCAGTTGACAAATCTGCCATGAGATTTGGCACATATGAAGAAGAAAATTCCAGAATATCAATTGGGTTACAAGTTGAAAAGATAAGTAGGAAGAAGACAAAAATTGTTAAGACTTTAAAAAGAAAATTTTCTATCACTGATGAAGAATTGGATAAGTTAGTTGATGATACCAAGAAGCAGACCTAAGTTGGTAAAGATGAAGAACCAGAACAAGATGTTGATGCCATCGAGTATGATGAAGAAAAAGTTAAGGTACCTAAGGCCAAAAAGGGTAAAGGCATAAAGATTGAGTCTCCACCGAGGACAAGATCACAAACGGTGATAGAAGATTCACCACCTTTAAAGAAAGGAGCTGCAAAGATAACAAGGCCGTCACCAAAATTCACATATCAGACAAGGAAACTGAAGACCACTACACCGAGACATAGAAAGAAATATGTAAGGAATAAGGATGACAAGGATGATTATGATAACAACACAAATCAATTTAAGGTTGTGAAAAATAAAGCACCGAAGAATATTGATGAAATTGCAGAAGCAATCATAACAACCGGACGGTTAGGACATCCTAAGATACATGCTTATGCAGATCTGACTAACGAGAACAAGGATAAACTTGAAGAAGCTATCATAGGTATGATGATCAATTTCAAACAGGTCCCTATTGAATTTTATACTTACATTTCAAAATAATTATATGATAAAATATCAGCCAGATGGACCTATGCACTCAATATTGAGAAACAGATGAGAGAGGCAACTCTCACTCTACTTAAGGATGATAGAATAGTAGAACAAATTGATTATATTATGCAACAGTATGCCAAGAAGTTTCCTAAGAAAGCACGAACACTGAATATGCTCCAAGGAAATTTGAAGGAAATTGATGAAGAAAGCACCAAGATTTGGAAAGATCTATTATGTCAAACAGAGGATACCGGGGAAGAAAAGGACATTGCATCTACAGTCGATACCAAGGGACATCGACTGAGCATAGAACCTATAGATATTGATGATGTAGCATTTGATAATGTATTGGATGAAATTCGTGAACTGTTGACTAATATGAGTCATCTAGAGATCACAATAAATGACATAACTGAAGGTGATCCTGATGACAAGGCTAAAGAAGATGAAATAATTAGAGCTACCGAGACCATAAATGAAAAAGATATAACAAAGGTCGCTCGAGAAATGGTACCAGGTAATCTGCCTATCTTTGTACAAGCTATTGATTTAGAGAATAAAGCACAAAATACTACACACAAGCAAGTCACAGACACAACTGAAGACAAGGGTGATACACAAGGCAAAGAGACTGAGCATAGTGGTGGGACAATACAAGGTGATGCACCTAAAGATACTATTGATGCAACAAAAAAATGTGAAGGTAACACAAAAACAATGATGATAGATACTTCTACTACTAACACTAGGTCAGCTATCAAGGCACCTTCCCAAGTCATCACATTGAGTGAGCCAACAAAGCAAGAAACTGAGCAAAAGGCTCAACTAGCAATGACACTATCTCCTTCATCAAGAACACAAGAGAAGAAGAAGAAGAAATGGAAGAAAGGGAGCAAGGGTCCTGTGACACTTGATAAAATCATTGACATTCTTGATTTTGATCCATGGACACTTGACCCTGACTCTTTGACGAGGTAGGGTGAACTATGCACCCGAAAAGAAGCTCAAGATAAGCTGAGACAAGAACGTAAAAGTACACAGGTGCTAGAGACTACTAAGGAGATTCTAATGCAAGTTGTTCTAGATGTGAACATTGATGAATCGACCCCCATTATTGATCAACTTTCCCTTCTCACCGAGGCAATAAAAAGTCCAGACGTTGACACTAAGTAGAAGTTAGAAGAGAGAGCTAAAAACAAGATTCAGTACAAGGTTACTAAGAAGATCAGCCATGTCGTGGCAGTTAACAAGGTAACTCTGTCAAAATTTGTAACAGTATTAGAAGCTGTTATTACTAAAGCTCTTACAATTCTACAGAAAGTTATGCACTCTAGATCACTTCATTACCGAGATTAGTGAAAAGATGAAGCAATTAGATAAAGATCTAAAAGATAGTGCTAGCAGTCTTTCAATCGAGAAACATGCATTGTAGATGCATTACACAAAGATTCTACAAACCCAATTGTTGAGACTTGATCTGAAAAAGGAAGATGACAAAATCAGAGAACATGTAACCGAGCTACAGGCTATGTTACTACCACATTTGGTTATGATGCAGAAGCATGTGACATTGGAAAAGAACTTGATTGCCACCCCAGAACTACCAGTTACTGAGAGCATATATGATATGCATGCTCAAATGAACCTCGATCTATTGAACCTTGAGCATCTAAAGGAGGAATGGGAGAAGTTACTGGAAAATCTCCAAACAGCCCATCCTAACATTTTTGACAAGTTGTGACTTTATTCTTTTTTTTCATTAATTTCAAAAAAGGGGAAATATATGTACATATGTATATAGGGGGAACATATGCATATACCGAGCATGTAAAAAGGGAGATTCACTATGTATAGTTTCTATGTGTATACTACATCTACATATACAAGTTTTTGATTCTAATGCCAAAGGGGGAGAATGTTACTCCAAATGAGCTTTGAAGGTTGTCATTAGTATTAAGCATTCAAACTGACAGTTGGTAACAGAGTCATGGACAGAATCAGTCAGTATGATCACCAAAGTGCAGAGTTAACCAAGTGCAGTGATTACCGAGCAGCCAGACTTTACTGAGCAACAATGTACACCGAGCACATAGTTTACATCGAGTACTTACCGAGCAGACCAGCGGTCACATAAAAGTTTGTAACGACACATCAATCTAGGTAACAATTTTTTTTGGCCTACATAATAGTTTACAATGATCGAGGAGAACATTAATTATGGATTCACAATATTCATTGTTTATATCTCCTATGTTTAGATGATCAAGGTAAATATTATACACTGTTGATCTTGGGTTATGTAAGATATTGTAAAACCTTAATAAGGTCAAGAAGTTTGATATATGTAATGCTACGATGTCAAATTTGTATTGTATATTGATTAAGTAATGATCAAGTAGTCGCCATACTACAGACATCAAAAATTAGACAGGGTTTTAGGACAAGGACTACAGTGCAAGAATTCAGTTTTCAGAATAGAGGCAAGGCTATCGAGCAGAGCAGAAGGTATTATCATTCACAGTAAGGTGATAGATTTATATGCACTTAAAGGATCTATATTCACAATATTCAGATTGTATTTGTTCATATCACAATTTTGTTACTCTCTAACAATTGTAATAGATCCAAAAATCTCCTAGCAGAGTACACTTATCCGTCTTTGTATAAATCTCTTAACCAAGTGCACACATACTTTATGTTGCTAAATCCTCACATGAGGTAGATCTAATCGATCTCATTGTTACTCCTGACAGGGTAAGATCATCAGAAGTGATCAATCTTTGTAAGCTTTAACAGGCTACTTTATTTACCGCAGTAGTGTAAGTGAATAATTACATGGGCTAATAAAGCCTTCGCAAGCTTCAGGTCAACTTGAGAGAGATTACATTCTCCAAGAACATGAAAAAAGATTACAATATTGGTCAGTACCCAGATCATAAGAATCTCCCATAAATAGATGAAACATGACGAGCGAACCCACAAGTGGGTCGACCATGCATATAGACTCGTCGATATATGAGCCACGAAGCTTCACCGATCGAGAAAATCCTTCGCGAGATCAGAAAACACAAATTGGTCGTGAAATGTGAAGAACAAAGATGTCCTGCCAAAAATCCAAGATATATCATACGCAAAGAAACCAATCGAGGTGCAAACCTAGGTGAAGGTAAAACATGATGTCAGGAGCACTTCATGAGGTGTGCAATAGCAA
>MU214842.1:111844-137036 GCA_018584345.1 Thuja plicata | reverse complement strand
TATATATATATATATATATATATATATATTTAGTTGATACAAGATTACCAAGAACCCAAGATGCTCCTGCATCACTTTTATATTAAACCATTATTTTCATTCATATAATGCAATATTTTAAAATCGAATATTAATTCACCTTATAAATTATATCAATTTGTTAAATCAAATCAATAATTTGTATATAATACATTATTTGTTTTTATAAATATATTTATAATTTGTCAAGAAAAATATTATTGATAAATGTATACAACTTCATAATAGAATAACTTTTCTCCAAAACATACATCAATTTACCATAAAAATTCATTCACTCAACTAATATTCAACATGATTTTATATATATTTTAAATCCTTAAAACTACCATTTTAAAAACGCCATAATATTTCCTTTCGATCAAGTAATAAATGAGCCATTTGATCAAATATAAAGCACGGGCTAGAGTCCCTTTCATCTATAAACAACTTGCCACGAACTCTCACCTAAGATCTTTCCACTAACAAATATTATTAACATAAATTTATTGATAATAAAAAATTGTCTCATCGATAATAAAGGTCATGTATTCGAATAAAAGAAAACAAAACTTGAGCAATCCATATATAAATGATAATTTTTTTTAAAAAATCTCCTTAGTCTTCCACATGGGTAATGGCAAACACTAAAACTTGAAGTAAAACATAACTTATTTACTTTCACCCATTCACAAGCTAAAACCACCAATTTGGTGATGAGCATTTGTAGTTAGTGGACTTGGAATACTTAAAGAATTACTAACCACCAAATGTAGAAGACAAACAAATAATCACAAAGAATAAATGTAATGTTCTCATGTAAAGTAGAGCTTAATGTATTCTTTATATGTATTTAAAGCACTCAATTTTAAGCCTTTTGTTAGTAGAGGACAAAACTAAAACTATTAAAAAAGTTGAATTCAATGAGTACTAAGTTGCATTACATAGTGGAATTGTTTATGAAGAATGAGAGTTCATGGGGACTCACTTTTCACTACCACACTTTTAATGATGAAATGGTTGACATTTAGGTGGATAATATATTAGGACATGCCAAAAAGCAATTATGAAGCTTGCATAGAAGTTTGATTCTCTCAATTAAAAAATATATCTTTAATATATTTTAACTTTTAAAGAATTATGATTTAGTTCAGAAAGTAATGGAGCAACTTGAAACTCCATTGGAAAAAGAATCCCATGAGTAGAAAGGCTATGATTCTAAGTTTTAATGTAATTAATCTAAATGACATGTCGGTTTACATTATGGCTATGATAAATATGCCAATGCCCACTAAAAAATAGTATGGATGGATCCTATGCATTATATATTTTTGGAATGGGTAATTGACATTATTTTCTTTGTAAAGTTATATGTTCATTGGGTTGTGATTGTTGTGATTATTTTAGTTATATTTTATTTTAGATTAAAGAAATTGGGTATCCTTCTTAAAAACTACAATATATTGGATTGACTTTTTAGCACGACTAGTTACTTTAGTGCAATACACTCTTTGCTATCGAAATTGGACCTTGTGACCTCTTTACCTATGACATGAAGCTCTCACTAATAAAACTAGACCCCTAACCTTTGAAAAAAACTAACAAAATATATTTTAAGATTTATCATAGAATAATTTTATAGGCTTAGTACAAATCCTTTTTCACATTGTAAGGAAAGCATTTTTATTGAATATATTTTAATTTGATATAAATTACTTTTCTAGAAACTTTTGTTATTAAGTCCACTTAAAATAGGTCATACTCAAATAACTAGACTCTTTTATCACATAAACCTTCCCTATTCGAGTGAACTCTCGCGGGGTGATTTTTAAGTCCCCCGACCCCTTTTTTGTGAATATGTAAGTTCGAACAAATAAATTTATGGATAAGCAATTTTTTGTATAGTTGTGTGAATCACTTTTATAAATTGTGAAAAAAGTGTGTGTGTGTGTGTGTGGAGGGGGGGGGGCACGCGCTAGTTGTGAATTTTGATGCTAATATAATCTCATGTATTTGTTATCTTTATTATGTAATCTTTAATTTAATGTGTTTATTTTGTTTAGATTAACCTGGACTAATAATTTGTTGGTGTACTTGTGTGACCTTTGTCATTGGTTGCAAGTGTTTACGTGCAATATGACGCAGATTTTGTGGTTCCCCTAGTGAGTTAGACGCAACTTAGTATAATTTTCCTAGGAGGATAAGTGAGTCTATCCATAATTGTTTGAAGCTACAGTTTAACCCGGGGACCCTAGACATTTGTATAATCATCATTATTAAATTATTTTTGATTAACTCTAAGAGTCTTGGACGCAAATTTAATCAAATTGTAGGCATTAGATAATGGTGACGATAATAGAATTATTATGATTTAGCATACATTTATTCAACTATATATATATATATATATATATATATATATATATATATATATATATGTTTGTTATGATTAAATAGTTAAATTAGAAGCATAAAGAAATTATTTGAGTATTTAAATAAATTGAAAGTTAATTTTGTTCAATCTAAAAATAAAAGTACTAGCAATAATAATAATAACTGTATGAATATAAGGTGAAGTAAATAGAGGTTTAGAAAATATAAACATATGCATTTCATCAAACTGTCAATGCTTGGAGATGCAAAAATAAATTAAAGGAAATAAGAAAGGAAAGGGCATTTTTCACTGTGAAACACTTAGGCATAGGCGAAGGACATTTTGGAAGAATGGAAAAATAATGTAGTCGCCTACCATTTTCACTTCTTGAGATAGCTGCATTTAAGAGGAATGGCTAAAAGCATGGAAGGAAAGGTTAGTCATTCCATGGAAGGCATGGAGGTTTTCAATTTTGATCCAAAAACAGTGTGCCAAGATAGCTTAAAATCCCTATGCCCCATTGTTTTGGAGGATGTATTTTGTTTGTTGTTGGGTAGAAGAAAGGGAAGAGAGCCTAGAGTGTAAGGGAATTAGAAGAGTTTGTAGCAGGATTTGTGACATCAATCTTCCAAGTTAGTCTATTATTGTTGTATTTGGTTCTATTTTTTAGAAAAAAAACTTCACCTATTCATATAGTTGGAAATTTATTTAATTAGTTATATATACTTCCATTACCTGTTGCAATCTATTTCAATAGATGAAGAATTTGGTTAATTAGTAATATATACTTCCATTACCTGTTTCCATGCTTGAAAATATTAAGAATTGTCTGTTTAAATACTTCAGCTTTTGTTGAGAAGCCTTTCTATTTGTAAAAACTTATCTGATTTTGCTTGGGTCCAAACTGGGGTATGTGCAAATTAGAGAAAATGTAATGTATAAAAAACTTAGTTCTATGGGGGTTTTGTGTGACTATTATTGGTGATATTTTAGAGTTGGTTATATGTTGAAGCTTAAATAGATTTTTTTTTATGCCTCCTCTTGCAAATTACAATCTAGTGTATGAGGGTTGAAGATTAAAACTTGTATAAACTCTTACCTTGAATCACTATATCTAATGCATACTTTACTAAAAGATAAATAACTAAGAATTCATGTGTCTGTCATTATCTCACGAAAGGAATTTTAATTAACAACACTTTCTCTTGATGGCGGAGTTAAAAATAATTCAAGTAATCATTCCCCTTGAACCTATTCCACCCTATTTCTCTCACCCAAGAACTCTCAAATGGGTGGTGAAGAAGTATTTGGTCTAGAAGGCAATCTACTTTGTTTTTGACATGTTCACCAAAATTTATAAATCTGAAATAACAAGAGAATTGAGTTGATTAGATTTTTGAGAAGTCTTAAGTATTACTTTGTTCTATGATTACAATGGTTGGTATGCTTCTAGCCATAACATGTTTTTACTTGAATGCATTTTTTTTTCTTTCATTGCTTAATTTTTGAAACCATCACATGGTTGCACCATGTTGGTAAGAAACTGCAATCTCTTAATAGGACAAGAAACATTAGTAGAACTTGTGATTGGGTGTGCAGTAGGTTGATTACCTCATTGGCTCAACTAGATCTAAATAACTAAGCTCTTTTGGTTTAATGGAAACCAAATAAATTGGCATAGAATGGATTACAATAACCATATATTATTCAAACACCAACTTGGTAGATTAACCATAAGGACAGTCAAGTAGGTGCACGCTTATTCTAAATTAGAAACCTCATTTTGATTATTATTTCTAAGCATGGTATAAGAGATAGCATTTATAGCTACATGTGGTATAAGGGCCCTACGAGGTCATAGGTAGGGGTTGATTACCTCATTACATAGGCTACCCTTCTCCATCTTATGTGATAATCGATGGAAATCCTATGACTAGATAGAAGATAATCTTATCCATGCTCGAGATTGAAAGTAGTAAAGGAGCATATGATGTTGCACGATTACTAGTTGTACCATACAAATAGTAGGATAGATTTTTCCAGGACCATTTGGCATTAAGGTCAATGACATTCCGTCAATGGATGTCCTTGGTTGCTTAGATATCTGATGTACTGGAGGAAGGAGAATTTCTAATGGAAAATGAGTAGGTATCATACTAACCCCCACGTGGTTGAAGTGTCAAGAATTTTTCACCTGAGTTTACCACTGATAGGCACACCTAGCATACTTAGTCTTTAGAGGTTACCCCAATGAACCATAGGATGGTCTAATTGTCCATTCACTCACCCTGAGCTATAGAATTTGAATGGAGGGGTCAATAGGGATGGTATTCATGATGGATGGTTTGTATTTCACCCTTGAGGCAAACTCTGGAATAATAAATTCTAGAGTCTTCTTTCCCAAGAAAACATTTATGGTATGTTCCTGATAATATTAATTGTTAGCACTCCATTGTTCTTATGATGCATCAATTTGTGAAATTGTAGATAACCTATGAAACATATATGGTAAATGAAAAATTGAATTGGAATAGCATGTGATGTTATTTATTTATGACATTGAATGTTCTTACTCATTGATTTTTTTTTTAAAAGTGTAAATTCTAGGTCATGTCCATGGTTGTCATTACATAAGTATCAGATCTTAGATGTCAACCTTAAGACCTAGCTGCTCACACCTTACTTCACTAATATGGCTATTTGATATTGGTAACCATGAGATGTGGAAGAAATGGAAATAGGAAATTTTCAAGGAAATTAAACCCCCGACAAAAAGAATCAGAAGGAACCAAGGTAGCTCCTACCACTATGTAAAAAAAAATAGAAATAATCTCAGACACTGAGCCTCTTGTTCAAATCACCAAATGGATGAAAATTAAGAAAGGAAAGACATTTTTTAAACCTTCACAATATCTACAATCACCAAAATAAATTCCACTTCAAAATCCAAGGCCAAAACCCTCTGTTGTTAGAGACTTCCCTTTCGGTTGTGGACACAATGCTCCTTCCCTTTCCAAGGAAGAAATTGCAGAATATAACTAGAAGTTATTCTAATATGATTAATACTATGGACACCTTTTAGGAGGAATATCCTGAAGAGGATTTTGAAGAGGAGGATACTCCTATAATTTAATTGAAAACTATGTGTGTGAAGATGATGGAATAGTACTAAATAATCATCGTCACCTTATGTAAAAACAACTATTATGAATGAAAATTATGACTCTATATATATTTATTGTGTTGTATGGCATTATGGATTTCATTATAATTGATATTTATACATGGGATATAATATGTTTCCTTTATGAATGTGGTTTCAATGCTAAATTGATAATTAACCAAAAAAAGTAATTAAAAAAGAGATTAATTTGTCAATAAAAAAAAAAAATATTTGATTCTCTTATCTCGTAGAATTAACTTGCCATAATAAAGAGGACCTTAAGGAGAGGGACTATTCCTAGCCTCTCTTAATTCCTTCATGCAATTAGGGATGCCACATCAAATCCTCCTCCTACTATACTAGAGGATTTACAGGTTGAGATGAATGTCCTTCGTGCAAAGATAGCTTCTCAAGAGAAACAAATAGAGGAGTTGACAAGGTAGAAAGAGAAAGGTACCAACCATAAAATATGTATTGGTACTGAAGATATAGATGTGGAATCCAATGAGAAAAAAATATTTGGATTACCTAATCATCTCTAGAATTCCCGCATCTAGTCACTCTCTTACTGAGCAGCCCAGAGGCATGGGAAAGGACCCGTTGATTTGATAACTTAAGAAGATGCAAGAACCTAAGTTTGATGGTTCAGGAGGTACATATGTAACTGAAGCTTGGCTTATTGGGATGAATAAATACTTTGGGTTATTGGAATTGAATTCAAATACTAAGGCTAGAATCGCCATCTACTAGCTAGAAGGTGAAGCTTCACTATGGTGGGACCACTTCGCGAAAATTAAAAATTATGATTTAAGTCAACTAACTTGGGATGAATTCATGAAGCGGTTCGTAAAGAATACTTATCTTCCCATTATCGAGATCAAAAGATGACTAAGTTCCACTCAATTTTCCAAGGGGGAATGGCAGTAGCAGAATACAGGGCCAAGTTCATGATCTACTCCGCCATGTGCATTATATGAAGGAAGAAGAGGATCTAGTGAACAATTCTATTTTGGGACTGAATAAAATTATTTTATATGCAAATGAGCTCTCTTGACCTAAAATTTTGAACCAAGTTGTGGAGGTGGCTTTAATTACTGAAGAAAAGCAGAAAAATAAAATAGAACACAAACAAAAGGGTCATTCTTCCCACGCTTAAGACAATAAGAAGAAGGATTATCATGAAGCCAAGTCTAAAGGAACAAATTTACAATAGTTTAAGAGGGGCTGAAAGTATAGAGATAATAGCGGGTCAAACAGTTAGAAAGATAGAGAAGACAAAAGGCTTAAAACATCTAAGAAAGGAGCACAAGTCAATTCCACTAGGGCAAAGAAAGTCAAAAGAGGACCAGTGGGTGGATGTTGGACATGTGGAGGTGACCACTACATGATTAATTTCCCCAAGAATCAAATAAAAACTACTAATGCCACTATTTGAATTTATGTTGTCATGGATAGTCATTAAGAAGATCAACAAGCCTCAATATTAGAGCTTCAAGGTACCCTTCTTGGTCAACCTATTTCTATTCTACCACATTTAGGAGCTACATATAGTTTTGTATCTCCTAATGTTATACAAAAATGTAAAATGGATCCTAATATTCTAATTCGAGAAGAGATGGAGATTGATTTTGGGTCAAGTAAGACACAAAAGATTAAATTATGTGTACGAGGAGCTAAAATCAACCTGGGAATTATAAAAACCAAGGTAAATCTATGGGTTACACAATTGGGATATTATGGTTTAATCGTAGGAATGGATTGGTTCCAGGAACACAAAGCTAAGTTGGATTGTTACAATAAGAAGATTGAATGCTTGGATGACCAAGGAAAAATAGCGGTTCTCCAAGGATTTCAAAGGCCCCTAGTCATGAGGGTGATCTCATCTATGCAAGTTAAGAGGGAAATGAAAAAAGGGACAAAAATACATCTTCTGAAGTTAGAGGAGGGAAGAGAGGATCCAACTCCAAAAATTGTATATCATCTTATCCTTGAAGAATACCATGATGTCTTTCTTGAAGATTTGTCAGGATTGCCTCCTAAGTGACAGATGGATGTTACTATAGACCTAGTTCAAGGAGCTTAACCTATCTCAAAGGCCCCCTACAGAATGAAAATTTCTAGATTACAAGAGATTGAGATGAAATTGCAAGATCTAATGGAGAAATTATTAATTCAACCTAGTGTGTCCCCTTGGGTAGCCACAGTGTTGTTCATTAAGAAGAAGGATGAAACCTTGAGGTTGTGCATAGAATACTAGATGTTGAACAAAGTAACCATTCAAAATAGGTATCCCCTACCTATAATTGATGACTTGTTTGATCAAATGAATAGAGATTCAATATTCTCCAAAATAGATCTAAGGTTGGGTTATCATAGGTTAAGGATTAGGGAGGATATTCCAAAGACAACCTTCTGAACTAAGTATGGCCAGTATGAGTTCTTGGTTGTTGTATTTGGTCTAACAAATTCTGTATTCATTTTCATAAGTCTCTTGAACCATTTCTTCTATGAGTACCTCAATAAATCCGTGTTAGTGTTTCTGGATGACATTCTAATCTACTCCAAAAATTTGCAAGATCACGAGGAGAATTTGAGAATTGTTCTGCAAAGATTGAGAGACCATAAGTTATATGGGAAACTGTGCAAGTGCTCTTTCTTCCAACCAAAGGTACATTATCTTGGGCATATTATATATATCTTCCCAAGTGATTTTAGTATACCCAACCAAGATACAAGTAATTGTAAATTGGCTCATTCCCAAGAATGTGGTCGAAGTAAGAATATTTATGAGATTGGTTGGGTATTATCAAAGTTTGTAAAGAAATTCTCTAAGGTATCCAACCCCATAACCTCTCTTCAACAAAAGGTAAATAATTTTGAAGGGAAGATAAATGCAAAATTGCCTTCCAATAATTGAAGGAAGCTCTTACCTCAACACCTAGCTTGCAAGTGCCTAACCCAGAAAGGGAATTTATAGTTTGGACGAATGCTTCTCTGGATGGGTTAGGAGGGATTCTAATACAAAATGGATAGGTGATTACATTCGATTCAAGGAAATTGATAGATCATGAACTCAACTATCCTACCCATGACCTAGAGCTAGCTTCTAATGTAAATTCCTTGAAGGTATTGAAGCATTACTTGGGAGGGAGACCATTCAAGTTGATCAATGATCATAAGAGACTTCAATATCTGTTTACTCAACCTTATTTGAATGCATGAAAAAGAAGGTGGTTGGAATTCTCAAACAACTATGAAATTCATATTTCTTATGTTAAGGGGAAAAAAGATCGGGATGCTAACACATTAATTCATAGGGATAAATGAACTGCAATCACTCAGTTAAGGGTTGAATTTCTAGAAAAGATCAAGAAAATGCAATCTCAAGATCCCTTTTGCTAGCAAATAATGTTGGAAATACAATAAGAGATTAACCCAATTGAGTATTGTTGTGGGTCCCCAACACACACCTCATTTTGGTCACCTGACCATGGGGGGCCCCCATTTTCTCTTTTGTTTTCTTCTTTTCCCCTTCTTGGGTTCCTCCTTTCTTGTTCTCATTCTGGCTCTGGCTTGGAGAAAGGCTTTTTTTTTAGCAAGTTTTATTTCAGTCCTTCGGCCTTTTGGCCTTTTGGTCTTCTTAGGATCTCTGAAAGTTTGGAAGGTCGAAAGGCCGAAAGCTCGCAATCACCTTGTGAGGAATGTATTTCAGCCTTTCAGCCTCTGAAGACATCGATAACGCTTGATTCATTGGGCATCATAGTTTAGGCCAAAGAAATTCCATAGCCCAATGATGATGTCATTGAATTTGACCACCTATAAAGTGGTCGGGGGGTTATTTGTTTCTCATTCTGATTTCATATTCAAGCTTCACTTCATTTAATTATTCAGTGAATGACTATCCACTTTTTTGTTTCATTGTAGTTTGTTGTGCTCACCCTCGGTGTCATCAAGGTGGTAATGTTTTTCCTTTTCCTCCTTCCTTTCTATCATTTTCTACAAGTAGGGCCTTGCCCTCTTTCCTTTTTTAAATTTTGTTATGTTTAGGGTTTTGTTCTTTGGGTTTTTTGGGTCTTTATCATTTGTAGTTTGGTCATTTTTAGGTCTTCAGTAGGTTTCCCCCCCTTTTTTATTGTTGGGTCTAGGGTTTCTATTTGTTTTTCTTTTTTCTCTTAGAGTTTCGTAGCCCCAGATTTTTTTGATCTCCGAAAGGCTAAAAAAGATCATTAGTATCCAAGAAAACCAAAGAGCGTTAATTTTAAAATTTGTCTTTCTCAGACACCAAAGACCCTGATAAAATTTTGCACTTTTGGCCTCCAAAAACATCATGCAATCTTCGCACTCTAAAATGCCAAAGTTCTTCACTGAACCAACCATCCTCAAATCCTTCACCCTTTCACACTTTCAGACTCTGAAAACATCATTCCATTCTTCGCACCTTGAAATGACGAAACCAAGTTCCCCAACTTTCCTCAAATTTTGCATTTTTTTCCTTTCGAAGGCAGATCCTATCTTCACTAGTGTTCAAATGTCTGAAAGTCCAAAGATGGAAAAATTTTGTTTGAATTGTTTTTATCACTACTAGGGCTTAACTCTCTAAGGATTTTCTATTGTTTTTTCTTTCTTTTGAGTAGTTAATTCAATAAAGTTTATTGATAGTTGCATGTTTTCTTGCAGGATGCCAAAAATGATTACTAGATCACCAATGAAGTACCTTTTCAAAGGATATCATTCCCCAACCAAGGTAGGGAATCTCTATGGCGAGATCATGGACATGGACATCAGGAATGTGAACTGGAATGACTCCCTCACCAAATGTGTCCATCTTGATGAGCAGTGCTTCTTGTCACAATTATATCTTCAAATTTGATCATGACTCTAGCCCGCCATTATGTTCCTGATGAGAGGGTGGTGAAAAATAAGGCGGGAGATATTTTTATAGATCTTAGACCTAACAAAATTGAAGATTTCTTCCACTTATCAATGGGGATTGACACATTTTATGATTTCTCCATTCGTAAAGGACTGGAGTGGTTCAGAAAAAACACTCAACTTTCTTACAAAATAGTGAACAAGGAATATTTGATGCAACCTCTCCCCAAGAATAAATTGGAAAATATTGATATGATGAGGGGATACCTAAAAGATGATATTTAGGCCATAGTCACCATGCTTAGTAGGTTATATGGCCTATGTCAATCAATCCAACTAGAGCATTGGATAATCCTCTTGATTGAGAGGATAAAAAGGAGGAAAGTCAAATTCGACTGGGCTACCATCCTTAGCGATAACCTGGATGAACAATTAGTGATAATGAAAAAGAATCACTAATTCTACACAACTTCTTATGTTGTATACCTACTAGTCGCCAGAGCATAGTACCCAAGGTTAAAAAGAGAGGAGCCTTCAGGAAGCCCAATGCATGGCCATTCACTGTGTATCCTCAATTGGTTAGGAAGGAAAAGATGGATGAAAAGAGCCTAGATTACAAGATTGTAAATGATTCCTTTTTCTTTACAATTACTTGTTCTATAGAAGGTGATTATGCAAAGAGACTCTCTAAGGAAGTAGCTACCAAAGTAAGGGTACTTGGAGCCTATTATATTCAATTTAAGACTTTCACGTATATAAAAGTGGTTGGGTGCACTCTCACCCCAATTAAGCTTCCTCAATATCCTTCTGATAGGATAATTATTTTGGAGATATCCAGGCAGCTCTCAGATGCATATGAGCATATAAAACACATGAAGAAGCATTGTTGGGACTTTCCCTTATCAATTGGCCCCCATTGCCTACAAGGCATGAATGTTTTTAAATCTCTGGCATTCGAATGAGATGAATATCCTTTGCAATATTTTGGGTTACTTAGGCCCAGGTTTGACCCCATTGGTACTTAAAACCACATCATAGGTAGGCATTATGTTCATGAGCCTCACCTGGAGGATCACTCTATAAACTGTGTAGATGATTATGAGGTTAGGATTTGTGACTTTTGTAGATTGTCCCTTGAGTTGGCACAAGATGTCTTGGAACTTAGCATTTGGCCAAAGGTATGGGACATGGAGATAGGGGATGTATTAGATCCTTTATACAATAAGGATAAGATATATATACAAGACCCATATTAAATGCAGAAGTAGAAAAGGAAGAGAATGATAGCATTGATTTCAAGGCTAGGCATGTGGTGAAAAGCACCAAAAATTGGATCAAAAAGCCGTTCAAAATAGACCCTGTACCAGTGAAACTACATTTGAATCCACCAACAAAAGGGGATAAGAAACAAGGGGAGAGGGTGGTAATGCCTAAATTTAGAGAGGCATCCCCTCAAAAACTAGAGACAGTATATAGGCATGATCGCTTGACGACATATGGTTCTAACCCAAAGTCCAAACCAGAAAAGACTAGAATGACTAGTAGCATCAATCCACCTCCTGACCAACCACAAGCTTCACAAGGATAAACACCTAATGTATTTAAATCTCCAACCATCAAGGTCACGAGACCTAGTACTTCTCAAGAGGAGAAGAAAAGGGTCTACAAAAGGAAGAAATCCTTTGCATCTCCATAGTTGGAAACCTTGCAAGAGGAAGAAGGGAATATATCTTTATTGAGAAGAACACGGTCAGGGACAGATACTATTGGAAGGAAATGCCAAGAAGAATATGTCCCAGTCGATACAAAAACATGAGCACAATAAGAACAATAAGATCCCTAGGTTTCCCTTGCTCTTGATGAGTTTGACATTTCAGACTTTCAAGATCTTGTCAAGTTCAACGAAAAAATGATAGATCCTCTTGGTCCTACTAAAGAAGTATGGAAGGATAGGTGCCATTAGTTCTGCAGGTTAGTCTAACTCTTCCTACATTCCAATTCACTAATCCCACAATTAAAAATCAAACCCAGGAATCCTACTCAAGGGAGCATATGGATACGAGGATAAATTCATCTACCATGGAGTCGATAGGAACAAACAAGAATGAAGAGGTACAGATTACCCTAGAGCTCTCAAACACCCATACAGTACAAAACAAGTAGGTAGGAGTGCCAAGTGACCCAACTAGGAAGGATACTGGTGCGAGACATAGTTCTTCTATTCCACCTCCCACTCCTACTCCTCCCCCTTTCATTCCACCAAATACTCCTACTCCTCCTTTCACTCCACAAAACTCACCTACTCCTCCACCTTTCATTCCACCAAATGCACCTACTCCTCCTCCTTCCGTTCCTTTTTTATATTCAAATACAATTTCTCCCACTACTTCGACCACAAGGCCAACACCATCTACACAAGAAAGGTAGAGACATGTAACAAGTCTCTAGATAGAAGTAATGACAAGCTCGTTAGAAGATGTTGAAAATCCCTAGGAAGAGGAAGAATATACAAGGGAAGAAAGTACTCCTCCACCTGAGCAAACATATGAGGAGCCAGATACCACTACTAGAGAGAAGCATAGAATCACGGAAGAAGATTTGTAGGAAGAAGATAATTCAAAGGTTCGAGAAGCATTGGAGAAGGCAAGAGAAGCCAAAGAGGATATGGAAGTCTAGGGTATAGAAGGGATAGCCTCAATCTTGAGCATTTCTCCGTACAATCCAATCATGACCTTTACTAAACCTACATTGTTTACTAAGGAGGTAAAACCTAGAAAGAGGGTTTATACTAAGTAAGAGGACACATGTGTGTCATTTTTTAGGCCAAGCCTTTCATCAAGAACAACCCAGTGTACCTACAAGGACCATGTCCTATGTCACTCAAGACAATAGGGGTTGGTGGAAGGCACAAGTGGCAATAACCACAACCAGTGGTAGCCAGAAAAAGATAAATACTTAGGATTATACCTTTGATGAGGTTGATTTAGGGGAACCTACAAGAGAAGGAAACAAAACATTGGCGACTTTAGGACTGGAACATGCATTAGGTTTCATGGAAAAAGATGAGGAAAGGATAAAATCATTGACTAAATAGAATGAAGAACTGAAGAGCTTCATTCTCAAAATAGTGGGTCCCATTAACCCAAGTTGCCGAGAAGCCTCATTACAAGCTTTCTTGGAGAATAAGTCCACCCCAGAATTATCAGTAGGAGTAACACATTCTTTTGTTCAAGCGTGTATGGATTGGAAGGTGGATTTTTAGCAATTACGAGAAGGAATTATTAGATCCATTTTGAAACCTTTTAGGACCATTCTCAAGTAGGAAACCAAGTTGGTGGAGATGATGGAAGATGAGAAAGGATTGGATTTCCAATTAAATAGATGACAGAAAGTGTTAAAGGACCTAAAGATAATAAGGAAGAAGTGCTTCCAAATTTTGGTTAAACTATATGAGGGTGCAAAATTGGATAATTTTGGAATGTGGACTAAGATCATAACAAATAAAATGAAGGTTTATGAAAAGTGCATCAACAAATTCCTCTAAAGACATGAGGGAGTTATGACATGGATGGAGCAAATTCAAGATTTCTTCCCAGGTATAGATTTGGTGTTATATTAGGATATCGAGAAACAAGTCTTATATCTGGTAAAGAGAATTGTGTTATAGTTAAAGGGGATTCTAGCAAGGGATAACACAAAGGAGGATCTCCATCAACTCTTCATATTTAAGGAGGGTATGAAAAGAATGTATGATCACAAAGAGGAAATCAAATTCTTTTCTTCCGAGTTAACTGCCTTTAGGGAAAAGAAAGAGCAGTGCCTCAGTAATGTGCAAGAGGTAGATTATGATGAGGTACAAGAAATAGTATAGAGGCTTTGGGATGCTCATCCAGATATCCTTCTAGAGTGATTGTCCATTTTGGGGACTTAGTCAGATTTTGTAGAAAGGATTTTCGACACTTAGCCATCTCTCGAGGCTCAAAATTTTGGCCTTTCAGCCTCCAAAAGTCTGAAATTTTGGAGAGCTCAAGAAGAGTTCATCCATACTTAGTTATTTTTAGCCTATGGATTTTTTAGAGAAAAGGTCAGGGTATGAATTTTTGGTCCATCCCGACGTGAAGAAGATTTGTATGGAGAGGAATTTTCTAACAAGATTATCTAGGGACTAGGGTTTGTTTTGCCTCAAATAAAAGATGTCTATCAGTTTTCCATGCAAAGAGAAGTTTGGATGAAGACTTCAAATAAGAACTCCAAGAGTAAAATAAAGACTCCAATTAGAGATGGTGGAAATCTAGTTTAAATTTCTTTTCCTTTGGGCGAGTTTGGCCCTAACTTCTGGGGAAAACTGAATATAAACAGATCAAGGATTCATGCAAGCTTGTTAGTAGTTAGTTTAGCAGTAGTTTTACTTCAATAAACTTTATTTCTAGGATTTATTTAATTATTTGGCATAGATAGAGCCCTAGTTTTAGAGTTCAAATGTTTTTTTAAATCAAAGCATTATATATTGCATTAGAACAATGTAAAAATGTCAAATCTTTTATGCAATAAAATATATATAGTTTGGCTTCATTCACAGTGTGATTTCTTCTATTGTCTATGGGAAATTAGTGAATTTATGTTTTCTTTTTCATTTCTTCCAAAGAGCCAACTATGTTTATTGTGTGCGGATCTGTGATTAATTAGATTGGAGTTTGTTGTTGTTGATCAATCTTGTTGTGACGAATGATTGGGAAGGATAATTATATTATATTAAAGATGAATTTGTCTTGTGTGTGTGCATGTTGTGGCTTCATGATTTGATAGATTTTGAAAATCTTGAATCTGGATAAATTTTTCTCCAAACGATTATATATATAGGGCACAAAATCATGACATGGTCTGATTCATATTCTATGGGTTTCAATTTTTCTACCATTTGATTCACAATGAAGGTTCAGTAATGGTTTACGTCCGTTAGGATTTCATTTTCAATGAATTTTCTTAATTCTTGTTACCCAAATCTTTTGATCTTTTTTTGGAAAGTCTGGATAGAGTAGATACTCATTGTAGGATTTAGCATAGATTTTGCATCATTGGTAATTTATAAGCATTGATAAATTAAAAATATAAAAAATATACTAAAGTTATTTTGTAGCTTGAAGTCTTGAGAGTAATAGAAAAGGCCTCCTCATGAACATTCACATTTAGCTTCAACTGATTTTTCCAAGTGGTTGTACCATGACCATGGAGAACCTTGGGAATAACTTCATTATTCTTTCAAGAGAGGAAATCAAAACTCAAATTCCTATTCATTGACATGTGTAAAAACAATGCTCAACAAAAGTGGCACTAGAAGAAGGATAGAGAAAGAAAGATAGATAATATCAGGTCTTTCTCACTAGAACAATTCAAGAAAGTGCTTAGATCATCTGTAAAGAGGGGTGATTTCTTTGAACTTACCCACCATTGCAGAGCTCGCAGTGACAAAGGGAAATCAAAATCTATTTCCTCTCATCATCCTATCAGACTAGAGGATCCCTTCGACCAAAAATCTCACATCGATGCTCCACAAGTCATAAAATCCATCCATCAACATCAAAATCTATAGCCACCATGTTATATGGCCTTCTTCGCTAATGCAAAAAGTTCTCCCTTGAACTTGGTGGGTCAACTTCACAAATTACCAAAACACTTGGAGAATTTTGGCACACATTTTGTATATGGGGATTCAAGGATAGTGGAAGAACACATTCATGCCTTCAAAGAAATTTGCAATCGCAAAGAGATTTCCCACCAAGATGTTGTATATCTCATGTTCTCATACACTCTAGGGGAGTTTTCATATAAATGGTACCTAAACTTACCACGTGGGTCTATCTTTGCATGGTCAGAGTTGGAAACCAAATTCCTAAACCAATTAGAGTTATATGTAGATCCAACTACAACATATCACCAGTTTATAACAATGAGGAAAGACTCCAAGGAGCCCATTGCTATGTTCAATCATCGTTTCCATAAGATGCATAAAAAATTGGAAGCTCCTTACACTGTACCTAAGGTAGCTATTATAAAATTTTACCTTAAGTCTCTGGACCCCTTCACTTCAATTTTCTAAGGAGACTTCCCCCTGCAGATAGAGATATGATCGAAAAGGTGTACAATGAAGCCATAACATTCATGCAACAAATGGATCTGCAAGAAGGGAACTTCGCCATCATGCCTACCATGGGTAACATCACTGATCCACTTCAATTTTTAGTGATAAATCAAGATCTGGCCACCCACATGGCTTTTTTGAACCCAATTCTGGCACAACCACTTGTTGCTCCACCACCAGTCATCACTTATCCAGGTTATGAGGCCCGTAAGACATATTTCTTTGAGCAACAGATCATGCCTCCAATTGAACCTGATAATCACCTAGCCTCTGAGTTGGATGTCACAAAGAAAACCCTCTCTCAACTAACCAATGAGCTCACTAGGATGAAGTTAAATCCCTCTCAAAATTAGAGTGGGTACCAATGAACACCTAGTGTTCCAAATGTCTATCCTCAAAATCAAAATTAGAGTTACAATACCTATAACAATAACAAAAACACACAGGATAAAAAAATTGGGCATAAAAGGCCTAACAGACCTTGGAACACTTGACCCAAAAATGGTATCATACCCACTTATAATGCTAACACTTATGAGACCGTTGATGTAAACTTTGTCAGGGCTCCAAACCCACATCAATACAATGACATGTGTGGAGGTACCACCTATAATCAAAAACTATAGAGTTTAGAGGAACCTACCATTCAGTTTAATGAAATGATGTTTGACTCTTCTGAACCAAGAACCAGGGAAAATTTGGAAATCTACACCCAAGAGGAGGTGTTTGTATTCCCATTCCAAAAGGAAAGAGAGCCTGAATATTCCAAGGTTCATGCATTCCAGAATAACCACCACTGGAGCCATAGGCTAGCAAAAATCCTAACCCCCCCTAAAAGGTATGATTTCTTTCATCATCCCCACCAAACACACTCACCGGTTAAAGAAACCCTACTTGGTCAACTGAAAAATATAGTGCAGATGAGGAACTAAAGAAAACAAAGGAAAACATCTCCATGTTTGACATGTTTCAAGGCTTCCCATCTCAAAGGGAAGTTCTCTTTAGGTCCCTATATCACTCAAGAAAAGGTATGACTACTAGAAATACAAGGGCTACCACATCTGATGTCAATACCTCAGAAGCATTCCCCGTAATGTTCAAAAAAAAAAAAGTACCACCATTCCTGCTAAGTCTACGTATGTTTGGAAATAATTTGCAAAACTCCCTAATTGATTCAAGAGCTTCATGTAACATCATGCCAATGTCCATATGCCAAAAACTAGGAATGGTCCCTTAGAGGACAAACTAGGTAGTAATACAATTAGACAAGACAAAGGTCAAAGTGATTGGTGTACTCAAAGATGTGCACATCCAACTAGTTTCTGATCCAAGAGTACAAGAGTACATTGATGTACATTTCCTAGATGTTCCAAAGATTTATGGGATTCTCCTCAGTCGAGAATGGACCAATTGTCTAAGAGGATGGTTTTCCATTAATTTTGCCTAGCTCTGGCTACCCAAGAAGGGATTAAACAATCAGATCAAGATTGATGTTGAACCCAAACTAAATAAAATGATCATAGATTATAATGCCCTAAATGAAGTCATGTTCACTTAAACTGATCTAGGCACTTATCAAATGGATAACATCCTCATTTTCCAAATCAAAGACATTGAGGGACTGGATCAGTCCTGTACAAGGTCTGCAAGAGTTTCACATTAGTGATGACATATTTCAAAGTTTTATCAATAATATGATGACAAGCCTGAGGTATTTAGGTTGATATGTGAATCCCAACATCTTATTGCTATCAGGGTATTGTCAATTACATCAGGAGAGTCACTCTGAACTCACATGTGCTCTATCATAAGTTTTTGTTCAAATTTGCCTACCAAACAAGCCAGGAAAGGTCCAAGTTCCAAAAGATAAGAGCCCCATAATATCAACCTTGGACAATGCTATGACAAGTATAGACAGTCCCCTAGATTGTGTCACTCGAACGGGAAGTCAGAATGAAGGATCAAAATCTGATAGTAGAAGCCCTACTCCCAGTATATGCAGTGAATGGAGAACTTTAGACGATGACCCTTTCCCTCCCTAAAGGAAACTATAGAAAGCTCTAGGTAATGGAGAGGCCAAATCTTCAGATACTGAGGATACACAAGGAAATGGAAAAGAGGGAGTGATTTCTTCAGATAGTGAAGGGAGTAAAGAATCAAAGCTCAGGATATTGGGAGCCCCAAGAAATTTTTAGCCCAAGCCAACCTCAACCAAACAATATCAAATATGAAAGTTACGATTTGATGGGTTAAAGTGAAAACAAGGGGTTGGTGTTGGGATCGAACTAGTCAACCTGAGAGGTAATTCCTTTTATGCTGCTTATAGGTTATAGTTTTTGTGTACTAATAATGTCACAAAATATGAAGCATTGGTTCAGGGACTCCTCCTAGAACATGAAAAGGGAATAAAGGATTCGATGGTGGAAGGTGATTCACAACTGATCATCAAATAAATCCACAACTAGTATACCTATAATGACAAAATATTGTTAGCTTACTGAAACAGGGCATGAGATTTGATCAAAGACTTTGAAGCATTCAATATTAATTCCATCTTGAGAAGGAAGAATGTCATGGATAATGCCATAGCCATGTCTTTCATTTCATTACACCTGATGGAGAAGTCCAAAATGAAGAAGTTCTTAGTAGAACTTATTGCAGCCCCTGCTATCCCAGATAATATTATGAACTTCCAAGTCTTCCAAGATGACCAACACATCCTTGAGTTTATCATGTGCTCAGGCATGTTTCAAATATAAATTATAGACAAAGAAAAAGAAGAAACCGAGAAAAAATCCAACCCAAAAATGCCCGATGATCATGGCATCATAAACCTAAGGACTAATTCCATACCCAAAGGGATGGTGGAATTGGAAACAATTTTTGACAGTGATGGGACTACCACAAAGAGACAACTAGATCTGATAATGGAAGCAAAGGAATACGAAACATACAACCTAAGCATGGAGGATGAGCTCAAAGAAGTCCACATCGGCAAAGTGGGCACTAAGGATGAGAAAAGAAGAATAGTTCAACTCCTTACTGAATATTTGGATTTTAAAGCATGGAGATACAAGGAATTGAAAACCTATGACACCTTGGTCATAGTCCATAATATCCCCCTGAAACCAGACTCTAAACCTTTTCAACAATTTTAAAGGCCGGTGAACCCAAGAATGGAGTTTTTGATACATAAAGAGGTCCAAAAATTGCTGGACGCCAAAATTATCATTTCAATCTGACATTCCACTTGGGTCACAAACTCGATAATCATGACGTAAAATATCAGCAAGATTTGGTTGTGTGTGGATTTACGAAACCTGAACAAGGCTTCCTAGAAGGACAACTATCCACTACAATCTCTTGATGAGGTGTTGCAAGTGGTAAATGGGTCAAAAATTATGTCCTTCTTAGATAGCTACTTTGGCTACAATCAGGTGATGGCATAGGAAGAGGATATATTGAAGACAACATTCACCACCAAGTGGGGAACCTTTTCCTATCAATGCATGTTATTTGGTTTAATTAATATCGGAGCTAATTTTCAAAGGGTGATGGACACTGCTTTCAAAGGTTTAGTGGTAGAATACATCATTATGTGCATGGATTACTTCACAGTGTTCTTCAAGAAATGAACAGATCACATAAGTGACCTAAGGAGGGTCCTTCAAAGGTGTAGGAGGTATGGGATCTCTCTCAATCCAAAGAAGTATGTGTTTGAGGTCACAAAAGTAAAAA
This sequence comes from Thuja plicata, assembly GCA_018584345.1. Classification (NCBI taxonomy): domain Eukaryota; kingdom Viridiplantae; phylum Streptophyta; class Pinopsida; order Cupressales; family Cupressaceae; genus Thuja; species Thuja plicata. The sequence continues at coordinate 116,732 of MU214842.1, read as the reverse complement.
TACTCAGGCACATAATCTCTGAAGCTAGGATAGTGATAGACCCTAAACAAGTGCAAGCCATTCTCAAATTAATACCACTCCACAGCCAAAAAGAATTACATTCTTTCTTCAGAAAGATAAACTTTGTGAGGAAGTTCATCAGAAATTTAGCTGAAATAGTAAAAGTATTGAATGACATGCTAAATAAGGATGCCAAAATTGAATGGACCACCCCAGTGAGAAAGTCATTTGAAGAGATAAAAATCACAATTGTCACAGCCCCTGTCCTTGTGAGCCCAGATTACATCTTACCCTTTAAAGTGTATTCTTTTTTTTCTAAACATTCATGCGCAGGAATCCTCACACAAAAGAAGGATGTTGAAAGTGAGAGACCAATATCATTTATGATTTTCCCCCTTAAGAATGCTAAGGTCAGATACCCAAACCTAGACAAAGAGTCTTTCACCCTGGTTAAAGTAGTAAATAATTTCTGACACTATATTCTAAGGAGAAAAGTGTTTGGAATAGTCACAGATGTAGCGGTAAATCCTTGAAAATGCAAAATAAATTAGGCAAAAGAAGGGGGAAATGGATGACTTGTTAGTAATAACTGAGAGGGGGGGTGAATCAGTGACCTCAAAAATGTATCCTTCAAACTTAACAACCAATCAATAAACCTCAGATTATTATGTCCCTACAAGATGCATGCCATGAAATACTAATAATGATTTAACTATCTATTAGTTTTCCTTGTCTATCCTTATCCTCCTTGATTACCGATAAGTAGTATAACTATTTACCAAAACTCAGTAAATAAGCAGAGTATACTGATCACCCCAGTGTTAACTATGTCAAATACAAAACAATAAAGAAATGAATCATACACACATAACACATGAATTTTTAACGTAGAAACCCTATTAAGGGAAAAACCACTGAGACCAGTACCCCAAATTTTCACTCTTCTGAAGTGAGCCCTATTAGGAGCCAACCCTATTAAAGGTTACAAACACACTATTAAGTGTGACCTTGTTAGAGGATTTTATACATAGAGGTTGTCATTTAGTATTGGGCATCTATTGCTACCATCCTTGAATCAGCCTCCTTAAATTGTCAATAGGTATCGGGAAAATCCAATGCTACTTTCATGAATCAACCTTTTTGGCACTCCTTGGGATGTACCTCAATATATAGAAGACTGGTAAGTCCTGCTTTGTTAAGAGACTTGATGCTTCAATGGTTAAACTGAAACACTATGACCTATTTATGATGCAACTTTGAATTGCAGATTTTTAGATCTATTTAAGTACATTACCTCTCTGATCAATGTATCAATTCAATTCTTTGTGCTCCACACTTTCTTCTCTATGATGTTGTGCTTCACTGTTCGTCAGTGTCTGTAGAATTCCTTAGCTCTCCTTCAGCTTGATTGATTAGGACTGTATGAATTTCTTCTTCATCAGTTTCTCTTCAGCATCCTCTTTCTATTTACTCCCCTTAATCCCATTCGTAAATGAATTAAGCTTGTCTCTTATATAGACATGATATTCATTATTTCTTGATTCTTGATTCTTGGCGTGAAAAACAATCCAACCAATTTGATTTAAAGCATAACTCCTGATTTATCTTGTAGTTATCTTCTTTCCAATTGTACAAATCATCTTTAAATCAATCACTTATCTCTGGTTGAATAAAGCAAAGAAAGCAACCAGATAAGGCTATCTTTAGCTCTTTCTAGCTAGATATTTTGTCATTTTTTTAACTCTTTGTTCCATCGGTCAACTCTTTAGTTAGTTGTCGGTGACAACTGATAGTTCCGTCGGTGTGACTCCAGTTAGCTTCAGGATCTCCATCTGTCGGGCATCATTGGATTTTTACTTGTCGGGCATCCTATGGTTTTGCTTCGTAGGGAAACACTATCTTCTGCTCGTCGGGTATCACTATGACTTTTCTTCTTTGCCTTTACCGATGGTGTGCACTCTGTCGGTGTTATCTGTCACTTAGTGAATACTTGAGTTTTATGCATTGTTGAAAGCATAACCTTTGTTCCATTGATTCTCTGAAGTCTTTGGCATTATGTACATGACCGTATAGATGATATCAAGTTGACATCAATGACAATACAAACCATTAACTAATTTAATGCCTTGCATTATCTTCAACTTGACATTGTCAAACATTCAATCAGTTACATGTCATCAATCTCTCCCTTTGGCATTGATGGAAACATACTATATTATCACCCTATATACTATTTCTAATATAATATGAAATACAATAGTTGAGATTCAAACTACCAATCTTTTTTTTCTGATAACCGATAAATGTCTGAACTCCGGTAAGCTCTATTTTAGCTTAGATTTGATTCTTGCAGCTCTGTGTCTTCTGATGTGTTGATTCCTCTTCTTATGTCAATTTCTCTCCTTTGACTATTCTCTCTTTTGTGATGTCTTTTTCTCTTTTCAGCAACTCTCCCTTTGTGTAATCTTTTATACAACTTTCTCTCCCTTAGGATATATTCTCTCCCTGTTGGAGTAGTCTTATAATGGATAATCTCTCTCCCTTTTTCTAAGAAGAATGCGATAATATGGATAAATTTCTCTCCCTTGGACAAAAATGCCAAACAAATATCTCATAGATATCTGACATTCATCTCAAACAATCTTTTCTCTTTATTCATAATATATTCCTTGAATTACCCTTATCCGTCAACAATACAATAATATGCTCTGGTGCTTGGTTCTGGTATATACCTGTCTGTATATAGATGTATCTTTGAAGTTCATCTCTTTTCTTTCATCAACATGTATGATATTCTGATAATATGTAGGCTGATGCAGCCTTCAGTCTTTTACTGACTGGTAGACAAGGGTTTGACCCCTAGTCTCTTTCTCAAGTACTCAAATGTGTCCTTGGGTAGTGGCTTGGTGAAGATATCAGCTAATTGTTCTTTTGATTGCACATACTCAAGTATCACTTCCTTTGCTTGAACTTGTTCTCTCAAATAATGATACTTGATGGCAATGTGTTTAGTCTTGGAATGCATGACTGGATTATTGGAAATGTTTATTGCACTGGTGTTATCACAATAGATAATCACTGGTTCTGAGATCTTCATATGCATACCTTCCAACAACTATTTGATCCATGCAATATTTGAGCAATTTGTAGCAGCAACAACATATTCTACTTCTGCAGTAGACTGAGAGATGCATCCTTGTTTCTTGCTTATCCATGTGACAAGTCTGTCACCCATAAAGAATGCTCCTCTAGTTGTGCTCTTCCGGTCATCAAGATTTCTAGCCTAATCAGTGTTGGTAAACACCTTAAGTTCAAATTTTCCTTCTCTTCTATACCATAAGCCAAATTCCTAAGTATTCTTCAGATATCTTAGAATCCTTTTCACAGCAGTCATATGTGATTCCCTGGGGTTAGCAGAAAATCTAGCAACAATTCCTACTACATGTGCAATATCTGGTCTAGTGTATACAACATACATAAGTTTTCCAATCATTTATCTATACAAAGTCTGATTTACCTTTGTTTTTTGTCTTCCTTTGTTAATTTGCATCTAGTAGCCATCGGTGTTCCAACTGATTTGGAATCTTCCATCTTGAATATTTTCAGGACCTCTTTGATGTATTTGGACTGTGTAATAAAAATACCTTCACTTTGTTGAATGATCTATAGACCAAGAAAGAACTTGATCTCTCCAAACATAGACATCTTAAACTCTTTTCTCATCTCATTTGCAAATGATTTGCATAGCATATCATTGCCTCCAAATATGATGTCATCAACAAATATTTGAGCAATCAAAGTGTTAGCATCAGTATCTTCATTTAAATAAAGATTACTGTTTTCACTAGTCCTTACAAATCCAATACTTATAAGATAGGAATGAAGTCATTCATACCAGGCTCTAGGAGATTTTTTCAATCCATACAAGGCTTTGTGAAGTCTACATACCATATTTCTCTTGTTTGGATTGACAAACCCTTCTGGTTGCTCAATGTATACCTCTTCTTCAAGTATTCCATTCAGGAATACAGACTTGACATCCATTTGATATACCTTGAATCCTTTGAATGTAGCATAAGAAAGTAGTATTATTACACCTTCTAGCCTAGAAATAGGTGCAAAGGTCTCTTCATAGTCTATACCTTCCTCTTGTGCATACCCCTTTCATACTAGTCTTGCTTTGTTCCTTGTGACTTCTCCATTCTCATTCAGCTTATTCTTGAATATTCATTTAGTACCGATGACATTCTTGTCATATGGTCTTGGCACAAGTGACCATGTCTTTTTATTTTCAATCTGCTCAATCTCATCATTCATAGCACTTATCCATTCTTCATTATCAAGTGCAACATTGACAGATTTTGGCTCAAACTCACAAAGTAAACAATTTGAGTTTAAAGACTTGCTTCTTGTTCTCGTACCAACTTTCTTATCTCCTATGATCTAGATCTCTAGATGGTTCCTTCTTACATATCTTTCAAGTACAAGTTCATCTCTTTGTGTATCAGCTTGATCAACATTTTGATCTTCATTTTGTTCTTCATTACCTTGCACATTATTTTGATTATTGTAATCATCTAAAAATGGTCATCTAGACTATTAGCCCCTTTCTAGAATTATTTGCTAAAATTCTCAATTGCTCATTCTTGATAAAATCCTAGCTTTGTCATTTATTCGATTATTTTTGGGCTAACCATTTTATCCTAAGTCTTTATTTATTTAAAAGGAATTCCCTCCCCTTTTATTAAATAAAAAGACCCCACTTTTCCTCTTATCCTAAGTTGCACAAATAAAGCAATATTCTTATTTTATAAAAAGAAAAAAAAGACCTTTTTGTCTCACATGAGGCTCAAAAGTCAACACTTCACTCTCATTGGAGGAGACTTGT
>MU214842.1:86822-103216 GCA_018584345.1 Thuja plicata | reverse complement strand
AGAGCAATACTCAAAATAGCCTTGCACTCCATGCCTAGGGAACTCTAAACCGATTTCTCAAGGTTTCCAATCCATGGATCCTCTTGGAAGCAATGGTTTAGAGAAGTGCACCACTTGAGTGTGTACAATTATTATCCTGATCGTCAGTAATTGCAGTCTGACCATCAGTTGCAACATTATGTTGTTCTAGAATTAAGCACTATTGTTTGGTCAGAGTGTTGAGTCCTTCATAGTATACAAACTTTTTGTAGTCCTCTGGTTCTTTTGTCCTTTCCAGCTCATTCTTTTCTGCAAATTCATCTATCTTTACATTTGTACTTTCAATAATTTTGTTAGAAGCCTTGATAAGACATTTATAAGCTTTTCTCTTGGTGAAATACCCTAGAAAATTACCTTCGTCAGTCTTGGCATCAAGCTTTCCATTTCTATCATCCTTTAAGATATAACATTAACTACCAAAAATTTTGAAGTAACTTACATTGGGTGTTTTACCATACCATAGCTCATAAGGTGTCTTCTTTGTGTCCTTCTTCAATTGTACTTTGTTTAGTGTGTAGACAACAGTACTGATAGCTTCCCTCCAGAAAACTTGGGTGATGCTTTTCTCTATCATCAGTGTTCTAGCACAATCAACTATTGATCTGTTCCTTCTCTCAGCAATCCCATTTTTCTGTGGTGTTCTTGGTGCAGAAACCTATCTTTTTATACCATGCTCATTACAGAAATTAGTGAATTCATCTGATATAAATTCTCCTCCTCTATCTGATCTCAAAAATTTTAGATCCTTACCACTTTGTTTCTCTACCATAGCCTTATACCATTTAAACATCTTGAATGCTTCAGATTTATCTTGTAGAAACATAACTGTCATCATTCTAGAGTAATCATCAAAAAAGAGAATAAAATATGTATCTCCATAATAGATCTTTGTCCTCATTGGTCCACATAGATCAATATGGACTATTTCTAGAATATCATCAGATGTATGGGTTTTACTTTTGAAACTAGACTTTGTCATTTTACCTTTTTGACAGTTCTTGCACATGATGTTGTCTGGCTTTGTCATCATCGGTAAGCCTCTTACATTTCTCCTTCTACTTATTTTCATCATGTTGTCAAAATTCACATGACACAATCTTTTGTGCCACAGCCATATGTCTTTGTTTCTAGTCATTAAGCAAGTGGTGTTAGTATCATTCAGATAGAATAAGTTACCTTTAGTCTATTCACCGGTACCAATCAGTCTTCCTGATTCATTGAAGATCTTTTCCTTCTTATTCTCAAAAGATTCTCTGTGACCTGAATTATTTAGCTTAGAAACACTCAACAGGTTATAATTCAGTCCTTTTACCCAATAAGAATTTTCACATTTAATCAGGTTATTCAGCATTATAGTTCCTTTACCTTCAACTAGACAAGGTGTATCATTACCCATTCTTACTGTACCACCATTATAATACTTAAAAGTGTTAAAATTTTCTTTGTCATCGGTCATGTGGTGAGTGTAGCCACTATCTATAATCCAGATTTCATTCTTGCTAACCTTAGATATGAGTGCAGTTTCTACATACCTTTCATCTTCATTAGAATCATCTTTTATAGCCACAAATACCATATTGATGTCTTCATCAAGTTTAGTGTCAGTATCTTCATCTTTACAAGCAGCTAGGTAGCTAGCTTTCTTTCCTTTATCCTTGTAGTCTCAGGTATCTCTTATTTCTAATTGTCGGTAACCTCTATAATCTTTGTTATCACCTCTATCAGATTTCTTCTCAAAAGATCTGTCATTACTTTTGCCATCTTTTCTTCTGTTAGGACATCTTGCAGAAAAGTGTCCAATTCCTTTACAATTAAAGCATACAAGTAGTAACTTGCCTTTGTATTTACCTTTGCCTCTCTGCATTCTTCTAGCCATAAGTGCTTCTATTTCATCTAGATCTTCTTCTTCACTTTCACTTTCACTATCTCTTCTAGATGTGTGTCTATGACTTGATTTGCTTATTCTCATAGAAGACTTAAATGCAGACTCTATGTTTTGTAAGACACTATTATCAAAGTTATTCATCTCAAATGAAATCAGTCTACCAATTAAACTATCAAGAGTAGCTATATTGTTTTCTACTGCTCTCATTTCTTGAATGGTAGAAATTCTAATAGCATATACAGGCAGTATGGTTCTCAAGATTTTACTTACCATTGTCTCCTCTTCAAGTGTACCTCCAACTCCTCGTATAGCATTGAATACTTTTATTTTGTGTTGTACTGTGTGATGTTTTCTCCTTCTTTCATTCTGAGATCATCAAACTTTCCTCTAAGGATTTCTTCCTTGGCTCTCAGAACATTTGTATCACCTCCATGTACAAGCTTCAGTTTGTCCCACATCTTCTTTGCAGTTTTTCAATCCTTGACATCTTCTGATAATGTGTTCTGACTCCAAAACTTCATATGACTTTGTTGCCATAATGACAACACTAAATAGAGTCATATACTTTAGTATAGTCAACTTTCCAACAATCTCCCCTTTTGTCATTAATGTCAATAAAGGAATATGGTGAAGTTACTATCTGTACTTTTATATAAAAACTCTCTATCTTATATCTCCTTTTTATCATATACTAGACTCCATATTCTTCATACTCTACTCCCCCTTTGACATTAATGACAAAGGTGCTCAAAAACACTTCTATGTACTTACTCAGTATACATATCTTGATATGCAATCTGCAACTTTTGGATCCCTTTCTCCCAAAATGCAATCAGTGAATTAAAAATCTGTAGATGGGCACATAATGAATATTGTAGCTTCTCCATCTTCTCCAAGTCTATGCTAGGACCTTGATCATATGATGGACTCCATATTCTATACATTACTTTACTCATCCTTTGATATTATCTTCTCTTACTTCTCAATCTTATCAATCTGCTCCTGATATACACATATTGATATCGGTGGAGGGATCTTCCACGGATTTCCTTATCTTATCTATCATAGCCTCTACCTCCTAGATCTTCTTTATAATGATGGGCACTTAACTTGCCTGATTCATACAGTCAGCAATAATCTTTCTGCCTTTTGCTACAAACTCTTTCAAGGATGCTTGACCAACTTTGAGTGAACTAAGATCAAGTGTAAAGTTGCTAACCAATTCACTGAGCCTCTTCTTCATATACTTCTCTTCTGCAATATCTGAACTATTTTTCATGACTTCTTTAGATTATATACTCCCACTTACTTATTTACTCCCCATGAGTCTATGTCTGTTATGGGTGTCAAGCTTTACAATAATGATGATGAATTGTCCATCACTTCAGTCTTCTCTTTTTCTGCTTCCTTTTCTGCGATATCTTAAATCAATATATCTTCTTTCTGATATAAAGACTCTCAGCTTCTTGAGTACTCACAAATGTTTCTTCAAAATTGTCTAGATTAATGTCCATTGCTGCCATTGATACTTCAACATTATCAATCATGAATGTATCCTCCATGTCCTTGGCCATGAGCGCATAATCCTGTGGACCTGTCATAATAGTTTTATCTACTTCTTCACATGATATTTCAAATTGTATCTTCAATCAATTTTTCTCTTACGTGAATTCTCTTTTGTTGTATTCACACTTAGATGATCAATAATAAGTATGTGCTTCCAAGGATAACATCAAGTCGGCTCCAAAACAAACTCTCCAATGGCTATACTTATATATGTGCTTCCAAGGATAACATTAGGTTGGCTCCAAAACAAAATCTCCAACAGCTATACTCATACTCTCACATAGAACACTGCTCAACAAGATTTTGACCCATTCTGCTTCATGAAATTCACGCACTGAAGCATACTGATAAATCACTTCCGAGATGTTTCAAATATTTTCTTGATATCAATCTCTACTAAAGAATGTAATTGTGACGCTTTGCTACTTGACTGCAAGTTCTCCTTTGATTATCCAGCCGCTTACTCGATTGTTAAGTGATTTTTCAACTAATTTCTGAAATGACGTGTCCGCGCTTGGGCTTCATTTCAAACTTGAATTACTTTGCTTAACAAATAACGATTATCAATCTCCTTTCTTCGCTAATGAGAACAACTATAATGCATTAATACTACAACTGCTAGGGCTTCTATGATCTCCAATCATTTATTTTGATCACAAGTAAGGACTTGGTGATTTCAAAGTAGATTTCTGCCATTAATACTTCTTGCGTAGACACAAAAAGCAACTGTAACTTTTGTTCTTGCTCCTGATAAAAATTTAGATCATGTTCTCTTGCATACTTCATCACAATGTCACCAAACAATTGTAATCCAAGGCACATACTCGGAGGTGAGTATACCAGCCACACAGGTGTTCAGAGCTAGAATAGCTCCCCCTAAGACCATGAGGGTCAACTATTCAAAAGTAGAAAGTGTGTCCACTAAGGATGCATCCGCTACCTTGTTCTCTTCCTTGTCCTTCTTTACTTTGACCCATATTTTATTTGATTTAGCTTTAGCTTTCACAAACTTAACTTCTCTTGATTCTTCAAACAAAGACTTCTTAGGATTCTCTTGTCCTTTTGTTCTTGATCTGCAAGACCTTGAGATGTATCCAACCTTTCCACATGAATGACAAATGATAGGAGGTCTGATATTATTCAATGTATTGGTGTGAGTTACCAATCTACACTGTCTAGCTGAATGACCATTGTGATTACATATCTAACATGTAATGTTCTGAGTACTTCTAACATTTTGCTGAGGATAACTTCTTTGGTTTTCCTGATCCTGATTTCTTTGATTATTATGAGTCTTGTTCTTCTGACTTGTTGTGCAATTCATAGCTCTATGACCAAATTTATTGCATGAATAACAGTAACCATTGAAGGGTCATACCTCTTTACAATTCCTTGCAATATGTCCATGATTGTAACAGGAATAACAAGTACGATCAACTAGCTTGCATTCATCCTTAGGTGGTTCAACATTGTCTTTAGTCTAATTTCCAATCTCCTTAGTGTTTGTGATGTCCTTTGGTGCTTTCATTCTTTCTTGCATGGCATCAATCTAAATTTGTGCTTCATTGTATCCTATACCGCTGGTATCTCCCTTAACCTTTTGAGCATACAACTGTGATTCTATCATATCCTTTCTTGTGTGTAACTTGTCAATATGATTCTTTGCTGCAATCAATTCAGATTCTATCTTTTCTTTGTCGTTTCTTAGCTCCAAGATTTCCATGTTTGCTTGTCTTAGTTCTTCATTTAACTGCTTGTTTTCTTTGACCTGTTCATCATAGGCTTCTTGATTGTTATATAGATTTTCATCCAATTCTTCAATCTAATCCATCAGAGATGAATTTTCTTCATTTAAATTTTTGACTACTTCCCCCAAATCACTTCAAGAACAATTCCATAATTCTTTTTTCAGTTTCTTGATAAGTATTTGCATGCCTTCAACTTTTAGTTTTAGATCTTCATTTTCTTTTTCATATGTGTCAACTTCTTCAAGGGCTACTTCAAGATTCTTTTTCAAGTGTTTTATTTCTTCCTTCTCCATGATCTCCTCAAGTGGTTAAAATTATTTTCTAAGGACCAGAGCTCTGATACCAATTGTTAGGATTAGGATCACTGAGGGGGGGGGTGAATCAGTGATCTATCAATTAATACTTTTTCTTATTATCTGAATCTTTACTTAAATGCTTATGTACTGAACTTGAATATCACTGCAAGTAAGATAAATATACACAACACATAACACCATATATGATTATGGGGAAACCCAATATAGGTGAAAACCCCGGTGGGAATTAGTACGCACAAATATTCTATACTAGTGTCTTATGATCCTTGTTAGAAGATCCTTAACCCTGTTAGGAGTTGTCTTTACAATACATGAAGTACAGTAACCTTGTTAAGGGTCAGACCCTGTTAGGAGTCTTTTATAATAACCCTATTAGGGGTGGTGGAATCACTATCCAAGAGCACACTGCTCAAGTGGTGAAGGATACAACCTTCTATATCTTTGTTACACACTCTATCTTCAAGGTGAACTGCTGCTGTGACACTGCTTGTCTGATTAGTTCCTTTTGTGCGCTGATGCTTTAACCTCTTGTAAAACATTACAACAATCTTATCTTCAATCTGAAATCTTCTACTTAAATATCTATATCATCAACATATGATAGATATATCTTTGCTACTTTTACACTCTGCTATGCTTTTCTTATCTCTGGCTTCTGCAACTTTTCCCATCACAAATAAGACCAGACTTAAGACCTAATAGGACTAATATGACCTATTAAAAAAAATTAGTCATCCTAGGACCCTTAAGACCTAATAAGACAACTTAATTGACCTAATAGGAACTATTAATTTACCAATTAGTACATCCAAGGACTCTTTAGGACTATTAGTACACCCTAGGTTCCTTTAGGACCCCTATTGTGACATAAAACTCTTTAATAACCATTAGGATCCTTAAGACCTAATAGGACCCCTTAAGACCTAATAAAATTGGACTTAAGACCTAATATGACTGATATGACCTATTAAAACCAACTAGTACATCCCAGGATCTCTTGAGCGTTGTTTTGACACAAGCCAACTTGTTAGGATCTCGAGATTCGATTTCCTCTCTTGAAAGAATAACAAAGTTATTCCCAAGGTTCTCTGGGTTGGGTAAAAACCTGCTTGGTTACTTAGTTGAAGATAAATGTGATTGTTCACAAGGAGGCCTTTGCTGGTATGTTCAAGACAACAAACTACAAAATACTGTTAGCTTCTTTTTTGGTATTTTCCATTTTAACAAGTATGGGTATGGTAAATAACATGCAACTTTGAATTTTTTTTTAAGATAGCAATTTTCAGAATTTAAAGAGATGAGGGTAACAAGAATTGCAACAAATTGTAAATAAAAGTGAAATCCTAAGGAAATAAACCGTTGTAAACCTTCCTTGCAAATTGAATGCAGGAGAGATTTGGAACAACCCACGAAGCATGAATCAGACCATGTCACAATTCACTACTCCACAGATGCAAGCGTTTGGAGAAAAGATATGTTTTACTTGTATGAGATATTCAAAATCTATCAAATCACGGAGCCACCAAGATGTGCACACCCACAAGACAGATTTATCGTTAAGCCCAAAGATAGCATCCTCCACACATTCATCATAGCAAGGTAGATATACAACAACAAACTCCAACTAAAGGTAGCACGAATTTGAAATATAACAACACAAAGAGCTCTCTAAAAATAAAGAATAATGCATGCATACATTCAATAAATTTGCATAGATAGTAGTAATTCACACACCATGAATGAAGCACCCAACATAGATCTTTATTGTATTAAGAAGTCACTTTTTACATTGCTTTTTTATTACAATTTATAGAGTTTTGATCTACAACTTTGATTTTTGGAGTTAGGGCATTAGAGAGTCTAAACTAAAGAATAAAAGCTAAAACTAGAACTTTACTGAAGGGAAACTACTGCTAACTGATACTATGTAACTTGCATGGATTCTTCAACCCATTTACAATCCATTTTCTCATGCGAAAAGGGAAAAATTCACCAAGAAGAGAAAGAAAAAGCAGGTAAGCTTCTCTGTGAACTTGGAGTCTTCTTCTCAATTCTTGTGGTTCTTCTTGGATTCTTCATCTTGGGTTGTCTCTAGCAGTGGGAACTGATATGAAACCTTTAGTCTTTCCAAAATGAACTCAAGTTGTCCATTAATCTAATCTGGAGTCTAACCTTTGAGGAAATAGGAACCTTTAATACCTCTTTTGCTAGAGAGAGGTTCATTCTGCAATAATCCCTAATCCTAACCTCATGATCTTCTATATATTTTATCCAATGATCCTCCAAGTGTGGCTCATGTACATAAAATTTTCCAATAATTTGGTTGTAGGTACCTATGGGGTCAAAGCAGGCTTGCACTGTCTTGTAAAGCTATAAGGGACAGTCATCCCATTCAAAAGCCAGGGATTTGCAAACCTTCATGTCTTGCAGTGTATATGGTCCCAAAGAGATGGGAAAGTTCCAACAGTGCTTCTTCTTATGCTTTATTTTCTCATATGCATCCGCGAGCTGCCTGGCCATCTCTAGTATGATTATCCAGTCAGATGGATATCTGGGCAGCTTCTTTGGTTGTATGGTTGACCCAGCTATCCGAATGTATGTGAATGTCCTGAACTAGATAAAATAGGCCCCAATGGCCCTTACCTTAGCAACAACTTCTTCTGACATTCTTTTAGCAAAGTCACCTTCAATAGATCGGATGACTACGAATATGAATGCATCATTGACTATCCTATAGTCAGGGGAATCCTCTGGCATGTGCATCCTTTTTACTAGCTATGGGTATACAATGTGAGGCCACCCATTTAGATCATTTAGATTCCCCTTCTTGGTAAGGCCTCGATAATCTTCCCATGTAGCTAGCAACTAAACCACGTAGGTGCTCATGTAAAACTTAGGATTATGTTTTACAGCTGTCAATTGCTCATCCAGATTGTCACTAATAATAGTGCCCCAGTCGAATCCTGCCTTTCATTCTCAGATCCTTTCTATCAATAGGATCATCTAGTGTTTGAGTTGAGTGGATTGAGGTAACCCATACACCCAGCTTATCAATTTTATAGCTGTTTGGATGTCATCCTTCATATAGCCTCTTTGGAGGTCTATCTTGTCTAATTTGTTCTTCAAAAGAGGCTGCTTGAGGTACTCATTGTTCATCATCTCATTTATTGCCAGCTCTCTATTTTTGAACCACTTTGTGCCTTTCCCAATATGGAAGTCATAGAACTTGTCTATGCCCTTGTGAAGGTGGAAAACGTCCTCAATGACATCTGGCCTAATTTCTGGTACCACCTGATCCTCTGAGTTTACTACCATCCTCTTATCTTAATCATAGTGATGAGCTAGGGTGACGATAAATTCTAAAGATGAAATAGCCACTGGGTGTGTGGCTGCATTCACTAGCCTAGATAGGACTAATGCAGTGCAATCATTGGATCTATTTGCTGGCTGGGAGCCCTGAGTCAGGAATTCATTCTAATCTACATTCTTGATATTGGTATCTGTTATCTCACTATGCTTGTTTCCCACCTTTGAACTAGGGGGATTCCCCTTCTATTGATACTTCATTGGGGAGGTTGTCTTTGGTTCATTCATTCCTGCAAGAAAAGTAAAATATCAGTAGCTTATTGAATAGGAAGAAATAATTTAAACTAGGAAAGCAAGAAAAGAGAGTTGTATAAATATCTAAGTGTAAGTTTTTGCACTTTCAGGCCTTTCAGGGATTCGGACACCAAAAACTAGCTCAGAGGCTGAAAAGTTTGAAAGTGTGAAAAGGTTTATTGGAAGGACAAAGTCCGTCGAACCTTTCAGGCTCCGAAACTGAGAGGTGTTTGCTTGTGGATGCCAAAAGTCCAAAAATGGTGAGGAACTCTAAAAGTCCAAACGAAGGTTTCGGGAACTTCACTTTCAGCCTTTTCAGACCTTTCAGTCTTTCAGACCTTTTGGATGTCCAAAAGGCCAAAAATTTTGAAACGACACTTAGCAAGATTTGAAGATCCATTTTTGGACTTTCAGAGGCCGAAAACCTGTGGCAAGGGCTGTGACCGACAAAAAAACAAAACCCTAGGCCTAAGACAAAAGAAACTACAAAACCCTAGGTCTAATAGGGAGGGATGTCCCTATCAAAACACAAAGGCACAAAGGCTCAACAAGATAAAGAAACAAAGTGCCCTAGGCTGGACAGGCACTAGGTACAAAAACAAACCCTAGACCTAGACCCAAAAACATGAAGCGAAAGTAAGCGAGAAGAACCTACCTCAAATGAACTAGGAGTGGGAGGACAACCAGGCGGCTCGAAAGTTGAAGTAGTTGACGAGGAGGAGTAGATGAAATTAGGGGCAGACTAAAAAACCAAAAACTAATTTAAAAAATGAAGGCCTCTTCTATTTATAACCCGCGGCCTGACGTCAGCGGCTTCGGGCCTTTCGGACTCCGAAAGGCCGAAAATGTAGGAGGAGAAAGAAGTCTTCTTTCTTTCAATGTTTTTGGAGTCCAAAAACACTGAAAGGGCCAGGTCTTTGGCCTTTTGGGCATTTTGGCATTTCAGAGTACCTAAGTCCTCCAAAAGGCCAAAAAAGGCTTCTTCCTTCCTCTGACTTGGTTTCAGCAAATTTCTTCGGTGGTTGACTGGATTTCTACGAGGGGCAGACATGAAAAAAGGCAAAAAGAAAAAAAAGGGGGGGTCCCCATGGTCAGAGGACCAAAAAATGGTGTGTGTGTGTTGTGGACCCACAATAAATAGCCCCGACAAAAGGAGGAATGACCAAGGCATTTCTTTATCATCAACACTCTTCCAGAAAGTAGCTTTGTCATAGAACAGAACCAAGAGGCTGTGGAGTCGATGATTCTTCAATGACCTCCATTCTAAGTTTCTTCTGTTAGTTTCCCTGTGTGTGTTTATGTGTGTTCATTTCTTGACCTTTGGTTGTGCTAACCAAGACGCTTTCCAGCTATTCCAAACCTTTGCCAAATAAACCAGGGCTTCCCGAAAAGAGCTTTGCTGCCAGTCAGGCGTTCATAGCCCTGATAAAGGTTTCCCCGAGTCCCAAGTATAACCTTTCTCTACTACCATTCAAGCGTCCATAGCCCCAGTAGAGGTTTTCACAATCACCCAAGTCTGTTCTACATGCTAGGCTATAAATTTATTTCTTTGTGAGAGCTCCGTCTTTTGGAAAATCATTTTGTTCCTTCTGTTTGCTTCGAGATGTATAAAGCCTTGGACGTTAGTGTGTTCCATGCATTCAGGTCCATAACCTCTTTTCTTTTTTTATATTTGATCTGATCCAAGCAATAATTAGGCAGTGTTGCCTAAACTTTTCACTCATGACCTCTTTGGGGCACTTTTCTTTTGAGTGTTTCTTTTGCTTTCCTTTTTCGGCTCTTCTTTCTTTCGTTATTGCCTTTGCATTTAGTTCAGACTTGGGTTCTGGGATCGGTGGGTACCCGAACCTACACACTCAGGCTAGATACAACTGAGAAATGCCCTAGAAACCAACACCCTCAGGTGTTGTACCTTAATGTGTCTTGTGATCAGGATGACCAAACTTTGAACTCCTTCTTGTCTGTCAATGAAAATCATCACTAATTTGTCTTTTGGGAAGGTTCTCTTACGCTGCATGTATCCTTGGAGAAATTTGACTAAGTAATACCTCTACTCCTCTTGTGAAACACCTTGGACTAAATCCAAAACACACTAACCCAAAGAAACCAAAATAAGGCCCGAAAAAAGAAAAGAACAAACACGAGCGGAAGAAAGGACTGGCGGCGAGGACAACAAGGAAAAGGGAAAAAATGCAAAAGTGACTATGGTACAAGGGATGAAAGAAAGTCCCGCTCAGGATCCAAAGTAATGTTTGAGGAATTGCCCATTGATTGGCAATGGGGTCAACTCTCCATCCAATGTGCTGATCCTAAAAGTGTTCTCCCCTAGGATCTCTGATATTTGGTAAGGGCCTGTTCATAGTCTTTGGAACTTGGTGTGGCTGCCTAGCTTTTCTTTTGCCTTATCCCACATGAGGATAAGATCAAAGATCCTAAAGGCCTTGACGGTAGCTCTCTTGTCAAACAACCTTTTGACTATAGTCTGATGCTTTGATACATGTTCCAGGGCTAGATTTTGTTTCTCCTCTATTTTTAGGAGATTCATGAGTCTGACTTGTACCTGATCTTCCTCCCCTACATATTGGTCCATGAATGTCAAAATTGGGATCTTTAGGTTCATAGGAAAGACCGGTTGCAAGCCATAGACTAGTTGATATGGAGACATCCCTAGGGTGTTCTTGATCCTTATGCGATCAATTCACAAAGCATATTTCAACTGCATGTGCCAGTCCCTGGGGTTGTCATCTAGGAGGTGTTTAGTTACTGTTGTCAGATTTTTGTTTGTAGACTCTACTACGCCATTGCCTTGCGGATAGTAATTTGAGGATTACCTAGTTTTCAAAGGCCCATTGTGTGAGCGAGGCTGAAGAGAAAGAGGGGGCATTGTCACATACTAGATAGAATGGCATCCCAAACCTAGTTATGATGCGCTCCTCCACAAATTTGGTCATGACATCTGTAGTACAATTCTTTAGTGCTTGCACTTCTGTCCAGTGTGTGCAATAGTCGGTGGCTATCAAGATAAACTTATGTCCTATAGATGAAGGGGGGTTAATCACTCCAATGAAATCTAAACCCCATTGGGAAAATGGGCGTACCTCATAGACTGGTTGTAAGGGCATCACTGGGTTTCTCTCTCGAGTTGCGCTAGTTTGGCAAACGTGGCAAGATCTCACATGCTCGCTAGTATCTTTAAATAGTATAGGCCAAAAATATCCTTCCCTAAGGATTTGGTGAGCAGTGGCTTCTGTCACTCCATGTCTCATTCCATATTTGTCATGAAAGTCCACCAGGATTTGTCTCGCCTCCATTCTAACCAAGCATCTTAAGTACAAACCCTCATAATTGCATTTGTATAGTTGTCCACCTTTTAGCATGTAAGAGTTTCTTTTGATCCTTAAAGCTCTTCTTTGGGAACCATTCATTCCTTCTGGACAGAAATTTTGTAACAATTAGTACACTATTTCTTGGTACCATACATTAGTGATAATGCCTTGATCTGTGTATGTCTGGCAGACCAGACCCTCTTCAAACTTAGAGATCATTTTTGTTAGGCCTTGGCCTCTTACCAACTTCACCGGTTGGATCTCTAGGTCAAACTCTTGGAGGATTGCCATCCATTTTCCTCTCCATTCTCCTAGCTCATTCTGCATTAGGAGGGACTTAACTGCTACGTCTGGAACTATCCCAATGACTTTACTCCTTAAAATATAATGTCTGAATTTCTTCACCGTCTTGACGAGAGAAAATGCCTGCTTATCTAGGTTTGGGTATCTAAGCTCAGCATCTTTGAAGGGGAAAATCATAAAGGCAATGGTCCTTTCATCTTCGTTATTCTTCTATTGCATGAGGATGCCTGTGCATGAGTGTTCTGATGCAAAAGAGTAAACCTTGAAAGGGATGGTGTAGTCGGGGCTGGCTAGGACTAGTGTTGTGGCAATGGAATTCTTAATCACTTCGAAATAATTCTTGGCTGGGAGGGTCCATTAAATCTTGGTGTCTTTCTTGATCATGTCGTTCAATGATTTTACTATTTCTACGAAGCCACTGATGAATTTTCTGACGAAGTTGATCTTTCCGAAGAAAGAATTTACTTCCTTGCGGCTATGAGGCGGTGTCAACTTTAGGATTTCCGATACCCTTTCTAGGTCAATGGATATTCCCTTTTTGGAGATGATATGTCCCAAGAGCTTCCCTTCAATTACCCCAAACACACATTTCTTGGGATTGAGGGAGACCCCAAATTCTTTGCACCTTTAAAGGCATTTTCTGAGGTCATTTATGTGGTCAGTTCTTAGTTTTGAGTACACTGTGAGGTCATCCATGTAAATGATAATGCACCTCCCAACTAATCCTTTGAAAGCTATGTCCATTTCTCTCTGAAAGGTGGCTCCAGCATTAATTATCCCAAAAGGCATCCGTCGGTAGGTGAAAGTTCTGCATTTGGTGGTGAATGTCATTTTCAGCATGTCCTCTTCCTGTACCATCACTTGATTGTACCTAGAGTAGCCATCCAGGAATGATATTATTTGAGATCCATTAACCTTCTGTAGCACTTCATCTAGAGATGGGAGCAGATAATTATCCTTTTGAGAGGACTTATTGAGGTTCTTGAAGTCTACGTATAGCCTGATTTCTCCAGTCTTCTTCCTTTCAGGTACTAGGTTTGCAACCCATGTAGAATGTCAAATTGGGAAGATGATCCTGGTGTTGAGCAGATTTTGAAATGCCTTTTGGATTAAGGGCTCCATAGTGGGATTCACGGGTCTTTTTCATTGTCTAAAGGGCTTAGAATCTGGCTTCAAAGGGATGTTGTGCACTATGATTGAGGTGTCATATGTCTTTAATTCTTCATAACTCCATGCTATGACATCTCGATATTCAGTGAGAAGCTGGACCATTTTCTCCTTTTCTTCCCTGGTTCCCACCTTTCCAATGTGGACTTCTCTTGGTTCTTCTTCTGTGCCTAGGTTGTAGGTGTCACATTCTTTACCATCAGGTGTTACGTCGGGGTGTCTTCTTATAGCAGTCTTATCGCTGTCAAAAATCCTCTCTAGTTCTACCATTCCCTTGGGTATGGCATTGGCCTTTAGGTTTATGATTTCATGATCATCAGGCTCTTCAGGTTCATCTATTTCCTCACCTTCCTTCTCCTTGTCAATGATCTACTTTTTGAACACACTAGTGCACATGATAAACTCTAAGATATGGTGATCATCTTGGAAGACTTGAAAGTTAGTTATATTGTCTGGAATGGCTGGGGCTGAGACAAGCTCAACTGAGAATTTCTTTAGTTTAGATTTTTCCATTGGATGTAGTGAACTTTTTGAGATAGCTAATGTGTCAACAACGACATTCTTTCTTCTTGGGATGGTTTTGATGTTGAAAGCGTCGAAGTCATTGATCAGATCCCATGCCCTATTTCGGTAGGTTGAGAGCCTCTTATCATTGCAAGTATACTGACTACAGATTTTCTTAACAACCAATCATGAGTCTCCTTCCACCGTAAGGATTTTGATTCCCTTCTCGTGAGCTAGGAGAAGTTCGTGAACCAGCGCTTCATTTTCTACAACATTGTTAGTGCAAAGAAATTGTAATCTATAATCAGCATAGAAAGACTTACCCCTCAAATTTATCAATTTGATTCCCGCACCTGCTCCTTGTTTACATTTGGAACCATCGAAGCATAGTTTCCTTATCTAAGGTGGTTTAGTAGGGCTAGGTTTGGTTTAGATTTTCTTAGAAAAACCCTTGGTTCTTGGTTTTCAGCTTCTTTCTCCACCGCTGTCAGAAGAACTTAATTCTCCTACATATTGAGTATGCCTAGGTTTGGGGATTTTTTTGTCTTCATCACCTTTATCTTCTAGTATTCCTTTGTAAGGGGGGACACACTCCATCATCCAAGGTACTCTAGTCACTAAGCATGTTTAGGGTAGGGCTTTTATCTTCATAATCTAACCCACTTTCTTGATCTTGAGGCAAACTGTTTGCAAGGACTAGGCTATCCATATTTGGTGTGGTGTTGCTCTTGTCTTCTATCCCAAGTACATCTTATTTTATTGTCAGTGCTTCTGGTAGCTTATTTGGTTGGGTAATTTGAGCCAACACTTATGACAGTGCTTCTTGAGAATTGGGGCATGTAAACTTAAAATGACTAGCCTGATGTAATTGACAGTATCCAGGTAGCAATAAGATGTTGGGATCTGCATCTTGACCTAGATGTTGTAGGCTAGCTGTTGTGCTATTGATGAAACTTTGGAAGATGTCATCACCAATATTCAACTCTAGGAGACCTTGGATGGGACTATGGTCTGACTCTTTGCCTTCTCAGATTTGAAACATGAAAACGTCATCTAATTAATAAGTGCCCAAATTAGTTTGAGTGAACAAGACTGCATTCAGGGCATTATATTCGGTGATCATCCTCTTCAGCTTCAGCTCTACATCTATCTTGATCTGGCTGTTCAAACCTCTCCAAGGTAACCAGAGCTGGGTGAAATCTATAGAGAGCCATCCTCTTAAGCACTTAGTCCATTCTTGACATAGCAACATCCCATAAGTCTTAGGGATGTCCACTATGTGTATATCAATGCATTCTTGTATCTGGGGATCCGTGACTAGTTGAATGTGTATGTCTTTTAGCACATCAAATGGTGTGGATGATGCAAAATACAAGGGATCTAGAGATATCTCAAATCATGACACATTGGACTCACTTGAATGAAGATAAAACTAAACAATTATCTGATAGGTGTAGCACATTGGTGGAAGAGACTAGTGCATTGGCAAAAGATAGAGAAATGTGCCAAGTGCAACTTTATCAGCGGGATCAGATGATAAAGAAATTGATGGAAGAATTGGAAACAAAGCCTGAGGTGATGTATGTACCTGTACAACCATAGCCCCTACAAATTGAAGACAAAGCAAAGTCTAAATAGGTGATTGAGGAAAAGGCTGAGGAAGAGAAAGGAAATGCAATTGCTTTAAGAGCATTGAAAGGTGTGCTACAACATAGAATTGATATCTTAAAAGATAAAGTTGATGTTGTACTCAATACCTATAACAAATTGCCAGCTTTGCACACTGAGGTAATGGGGTATTTGGCTATCCTAAACCCCTATTTTACTAAGTGGTCTACTAGGGTACAATTATTTGAGAAGCTAGCATCATTGCAAGCCCTGAGATCAGATTTGCCAGAAATAGTGACTGAAGTTGAAGATGAGATCAAAAGAGTTAATA
>MU214842.1:57526-72344 GCA_018584345.1 Thuja plicata | reverse complement strand
GATTGTAAGGCAGTCTGAAGCATTTTGGTTACAAGGTGACTATCTAATT
This sequence comes from Thuja plicata, assembly GCA_018584345.1. Classification (NCBI taxonomy): domain Eukaryota; kingdom Viridiplantae; phylum Streptophyta; class Pinopsida; order Cupressales; family Cupressaceae; genus Thuja; species Thuja plicata. Next base: position 72,295 of record MU214842.1, on the reverse strand, counting down.
ACTTGCAAGTTTCTTTCATATAAAGAACTAAGTTTTGTGAGTAGTTTCAGGAAGAATATCAGTATTTAAGGATTTGATCTAGTATTTTAGAGGTAATCAGATAATTTGTAAGGCAACTTATCCTAATTGCATGTAGGTTGTAAGGCAGCTTACAGTGTTTTGTTTAAGTAAAACTTCAAGCTTTTAACTCTGTAACCCAAAGGATAGGCACTGATCTAGACCTGGGTCTGATAATCTATCATCATCTAAGTTTTCAAAAATATTCAAAATTATTCCAAACATATTTGTCACTAAAATATATGAGCTGAACTCATCAGGGACATATGTTAGCAGGATATTTTCCACTTTGTTGATTCTTTAGAGAGTGAATCATTAGGTTAGCCCTCCTAAGGACAAAAGGAAGAAGGATGCAAATCCTTGACTCATTGGTCTATGTTATCAAGACCATAGCCTGGCTTATAGTACTCTATTTTAAATTAGTCATTGAAATCTCTAAAGTGTTCTATAGGTTGTTACAGTGAGGTTTTTAGGTTCATAACCAGTGAATGAAACAATCCACCAAATACATAGACTGAGATATCAGTAATCTTTAAAAGGTAAAACCTGCCTGAGTCTGTGGAGCTCAAAAATGAAGAAGGATATTATCCAATACTTAGAAATTAGCCTTTCTCTTGCCTAAAAGAGGTTGCATCTGAGTACACAAGGTATACTATTATCATTAGGTAAGTGTTGCAAGAAAAAGAGCTAACATACTTGTCGTAGGACGTATGGGAGCATTTGGGCCCTTTGGAGGTATGGGATTGTTACTAGCCTGAGGATCTGGTGGAGTCGGTTGCTTTCCTGGAGGTATGCCATTGGTGAGGGGTTCCTTTCTACTCTGAAGGTTATATGAGTTTTGCTAATCATTTTGGAAGGCATGTACCTCAGAATATTTACGCTCATTTTCTCTCTGAAAAGGGAACACAAATTCATCTTCTCCTATATAGGCTTCTGGGCCTCCTTCCTTTCTATCCTCATAGGAATCGAACACCATAGCATTGAACTATATCAGGGGCCTTTCTGGATTCTGGGTGTATTGGTCTTGGGTGTTATTCACATATCCATTATTGTCTGGATGCTTAATTGGAGCCCCAACAAAATTGGCCTTCGAAGCCTCATAAGTATTGGCATTGTCCACTGGGATGTTGCCATTATTAGGCCTAGTGTTCCATGGTTGATTTGGCCTTTGTTGTCCAAATGGTTTCTCTTGTGTGTTGTTGTTGTTGTATGCATTGAAACCCCCATTTGGATTCTGAGGGTATGTATTTGGACCAGCAGACACTCGTTGGTATCCACCTTGAGTTTGGGGTGGGTTTAGCTTCATCCTAGTAACTTCACTAGTGAGTTGTGATAAACTCTTCTTTACGACATCTAACTCAGAATCTATAAGGGCATTAGGCTTGGCTTGGGGTATAACCCCCTATTCTATGAATGTTGTCTTATGAGCTTCATAGCCTGGATAAGTAATAGATGGAGGCACGATTATACATGGCTGTGCTGGTATAGGATTTAGCATAGGTAGGTGACTAGCTAAGGCTTGATTTTTTGCTGCAAAAGGGTGTGGGATAGCAAGATTACTCATGATGGGTGCAACCACATAGCTTCCTTCTTGTGGGTCCATTTGCTGAGTGAAAGTGATGGCTTCATTGTACACCTTTTCAATCGTGTCTATTTTCGTCGGGGGAAGTCTTCTTAGAAAGATCGAGGTGAATGGATCTAAATCTTTCAAGTAAACTTGTATGACGGCCTCATCTAGTATAGTGTAAGGAGCTTCTATCTTTTGGTGCATTTTGTGAAAATGATGATTAAACATAGAAATGGGCTCTTTAGGATCTTTCCTCATGGTTATGAACTGGTGATGTTTCACAGCAGGATCGACATACAATTTGAACTGATTGAGGAATTTGGTTTTGAAGTCATTCCATACTGAGATAGGCCCTCATGGAAAATTCAGGTACCAGTTGTATGCAAACTCTCCCAAAGTGTATGGGAATAGATGACAGACAATGTCTTGGTGGGCAATCTCTTTACGGTAGCAAATTTCTTTGAAGGCACGGATGTGTTCTTCCTCTCTCCTAGATTCGCCATATATGAATCATGTACAAAACTTCTTCAGATTTTTAGGTAACTCATGGAGCTGCTCAACAAATTTTAAAGGTGAGCTTGTGGCATTAGTTAAAAAGGACATTGGACGAGTTTGTTGCAGATGTTGATTTTGCATGTTTTGATTTTAGTCAATGACTACGGTAATAGTCGGGGCAGCGATGTGTGATTGTTGTCCAAGAGGATTTTGAGGTACGGCAAGGTGATGAGAATATTTATCTTTTGCTTTACCCTTGTCACTGTGAGCTCTTCAGTGGTGAGTGAGTTCAAGGAACTCGCCTCTTTTCAGAGATGATCTAAGCACATGCTCGAATCTCTCTAGAGAGAAAGATCCAATATTATCTAGTTTTTACTCTTGAGGCCCTTCCCTCTAGTGCCACTTTTGTTCCCTCTAGTGCCACTTCTATTGAGCATTGTTTTTACACAAGCCAACTTGCTAGGATCTTGAGATTTGATTTCCTCTCTTGAAAGAATAACAGAGTTATTCCCAAGGTTCTTCGGGGTTGGGTCATAACCTGCTTGGTTACTCAGTTGAAGATAAATGTGATTGTTCATGAGGAGGCCTTTTGCTGGTATGTTCAAGACAACAAACTGCAAAATACTGTTAGCTTCTTTTTTGGTATTTTCTATTTTAACAAGTATGGGTATGGTAAATAACATGCAACTTTGTATTTCTTTTTAAGATAGTGATTTTTAGAATTTTAAGACAGAATTTAAAGAGATGAGGGTAACAAGAAATGTAGCAAATTGTAAAGAAAAGTAAAATCCTAAGGACATAAACCACTGTAAACCCTTCCTTGTGAATTTAATGCTGGAGAGATTTGGAACAACCCACAAAGCATGAATCAGACCACGTCACAATTCACTACTCCACAGATGCAAGCATTTGGAGAAAAGATATGTTTTACTCGTACGAGATATTCAAAATCTATCAAATCACGGAGCCACCAAGATGTGCGCACCCACAAGATAAATTTATCGTTAAGCCCAAAGATAGCATCCTCCACACATTCATCATAGCAAGGTAGAAATACAACAACAAACTCCAACTAAATGTAGCACAAATTTGAAACACAACAACACAAAGAGCTCTCTGAAAATAAAGAATAATGCATGCATACATTCAATAAATTCTCACAGATAGCAGTAATTCACATACCATGAATGAAGCACCCAATGTAGATCTTTATTATATTAATAAGTCACTTTTTACATTGCTTTTTTATTACAATATATAGAGTTTTGATCTACAACTCTGATTTTTAGAGTTAGGGCATCAGAGAGTCTAAACTAAAGAATAAAAGCTAAAACTAGAAATTTGCTAAAGGGAAACTACTGCTAACTGATACTATGTAAATTGCATGGATTCTTCAACCCATTTACAATCCATTTTCTCATGCAAAAAGGGCAAAATTCGCCAAGAAGAGAAAGAAAAAGGAGGTAAGCTTCTTCTGTGAACTTGGAGTCTTCTTCTCAATTCTTGTGGTTCTTCTTGGATTCTTCATCTGGGGATGTCTCTAGTGGTGGGAACTAATAGGAAACCTTTAGTCTTTCCAAAACAAACTCAAGTTGTCCATTAATCTGATCTGGAGTCTAACTAGTGTTTGAAAAAGTGACCTCGCTGGAAACCCCCAGTTTTTCGGACCCCGACCTCTACCCTGAAACTTTAATGCCTTTAAAATTTCCCAAGTGCTTTTCAAAATATTCAAAATTAGAGGTCCCAAAAATTCAGACTTGTCGTGGGCCAGGCTGAAAAAATACTCCTTGCTTTCGGGGCCCAAAGGCCGAAATGTTAGAGGCCGAAAGGCCAAAAACTCTACCTTAGTAGAAATTTAGCCAAGTGTGAAAATTTGCCCCATCCACCTGGTAATTGGACCTTAGAGCTTTATCCAGGAAAGACCTCTAGGTGAGCTACTTAGAGCCTCTACACTATCTCCTAAACATCTTCAAAATTGATCTCTTTCGTTCTTATCTTGGTGACCCTTCGTTCTTGTTTCTTTCTGAAGATAGTTAATTTATAAGTGAATAACGTGATCTCTTCTTCATGTTATGACATTCTTCGTATTTCCTCTTTCAGGTAAAATAGTTGATGTAGGTCCTCCTTGGTATTAACTCTAGCCAGAACATTTTTGAACTGTTAGACCACCTCTTTGGAAGGACGTAGAGCCTGTTTGTTTTCATCCCGATAGACGTTGAGGCCGACCCCTTTGAAGAAAGTATTTATATCTTCAATCCATTTTATTACCTCCTCTCACTTGTTAGCTATAAGGTCTTGGTGTTTCTTGTAGACCTTAATTATTTTGGTCATTTGCTCAGTTCATGCCTTAAATTTGTCCAATTCTTCACCTTCATAGACTTTTACCAAAATTTGGAAGTGTTTCTCTTGGATTATCTCCAAATCCTGGAGGGCTACTTGCCACTTAATTATTTCCAAATCTATACCCCCATCATTCTCCACTAGGTAAATTAGTGAATTTTCCTTGATCAATATGGTTCGGTATGGCCTAAATACCAATGGAATCGCCTTCTCTCCAAATTATTCAAAGTCATTTCTCTAATCGGTGCTTGCATGGATGAAAGAGGGAGTCAAACCTGCTGGCAAATCTGGTGTAGCCCTTTATCAAGCTTGGCTTGTAATGAAGCCTCTGAACAATTTGGGTCAATAGGACCTACCATCTTTTGAATGTACCCCTTTAGAGCTTCATTTTGACCTGTTAGGGATTTTATGGTCTCTTCATCCTTGTTCATGAACCCTAGAGCATGCTTCAGCCCTAAAGCTGCTAGTGTCTTGATCCCTTCTCTGGTAGGTTCGCCCAAATCCACCTCCCTGAATGTATAGCCTTCTAATGAGCCTGTTTTCTGAGAAGTGCTCAGGGGTGGGATAGCTATCTAGGCTTTCTAATGACCCCCAGTGTCCTGAGTCACATATGACATGGTCCTTGTAGGTACACCAATTTCTTCCTAGTGGAAGGCTTGCTTTACAGAAGTCATATTTGTATCCTCTCCATCCAATTCATTGGTGTAATTTCTCTTCCTGGGTTGTATCTCCTTGGTAAACCAAGGAGTTTTTCCAGATGCAGCTACAGGTTGATATGGTGCAACCTGGAGGATTGAAGTTAAGCATTATACTTTCAGAGTTATTTCTCTCTTTGATTCCTTCTCCTACCCTCTTTCTTGTTCACTCCCTCCTTCCTTCATTATTTCCCATTTTGTATCCACATCCATTTCCCCTTCTTCCTTCTCCCCCTTGACCTCATCTCGTTCAGTTACCACATTTCCCCCTTCTTTGTTCGGGGCCTCTTCGACGAAAGTGTCAATTGATACCTTTAACCTAAGACCGATCATGGCCTCTAGCATGGTCTGGAAAGGTGATGTATCTTTAGTACTCACTGCTTCTTTGGAAACTTGGGTGGCACATGTTGAAGGGATTGATGTTGGTGGAGTAGGTGTTGATATGGATGGAGTGGGTGATGGGAGAATGGTAGTAGAGTAGGGCGGATTTGGCATATGAGTAGGTGTTGGGGTTGGAATTAATGGTGGTGGAGTAGGAATTGGAGGTGGTAGAGAAGATGATGGAGTAGGGACATGAGATGGTGGAGTGGAAATTAGTATTTTCCCTGCTATATGATCTATAGTAATGACTCAGGCTATCCCACTATCTTGAACCTCAGGCTCTTGAGTGGAACTAGAGCTCACTCGTGTAGCGGGGACATTCACTGAAGGGTTAGTGAATTGGTTGAGTTAGGATTACCTGGGGCTGAATAAGTGATGGAGCTCTAGTGTCTATATCTTGGTTGTGATCTGAAAAGCCTTCAAGTCCTTCAAAATCAGAAATCATAAACTCATCTGATCCTAAGGTATCCAAAGGATTATCCTACTCTTCAGGATCTTCTTTATGTTTCTTGGTAGTTTCCTTCTCTCTCCTCTTTTCTAATCTTGTTCTTCAGACTAGGGTCTCATCTTCTTCTTCGTCCTTGGATCCTTCTTGTACCATTTCTAACTACAAAGATTCAAAACTCTTCTTCCTCTTATATGTTTTCTTCTCAGCGGTGGGGGGAGATTGGCCAGAGGTAGATGGGCCTTCACTTGATAGGGGTTGTGACGACCCTGTTGGTGGGTCAATCTGGTCTGTCATTCTAGTTTTATTGGGCCTAGGATTAGATCCATATTCAACTGGTCATTCATGACCATACACAGTTCTTGGCTTCTAAGGGGGAGCTTTCTTGTACTTAGGAACTGTTGACTTCTCCCCTCTCTATTTTTTTACTTTTCTTGAGGGCTCCATCAATGTTTTTACCAGGATTGGACTCCTTTTGTGTGGCTTCTTGAGCCAAGTTATGGTGGTCTTTATCATATGCCTCACCCAAAATTCCATGTCATCATTTTCATCCTTGTCCACCTCTACATTCATGATTGGCCGATCATATACCTTATCTTTTGTGTAAATGTCCTCTAAGACCTCATCTGAATCACATTCCCAAACCTTTGAGGAACCTTTAATACCTCTTTTTCTAGAGCAAGGTTCATTCTGCAATAATCCCAGATCCTAACCTCATGATCATCTATGTAGTTTATCCAGTGATCCTCCAAGTGTGGCTTATGTACATAAAATTTGCCAATAATGTGGTTGTAGGTACCTATGGGGTCAAAGCAGGCTCGCACTGTCTTGTAAAGCTATAAGGGACATTCATCCCATTCAAAAGCTAGGGATTTGCAAACCTTCATGTCTTGCAGTGTATATGGTCCCAAAGAGATGGGAAAGTCCCAATAGTGCTTCTTCTTATGCTTTATGTGCTTGTATGCATCCACAAACTTCCTGGCCATCTCTAGTGTGATTATCCTGTCAGATGGATATATGGATAGCTTCTTTGGTTGTATGGTTGACCCAGCTATCCAAATGTACGTGACTGTCCTAAATGTCCTAAACTGGATAAAATAGGCCCCAATGGCCCTTACCTTAGCAGCAGCTTCTTCTAACATTCTTTTAGCAAAGTCACCTTGAATAGATCAGATGACTACAAATATGAATGCCTCATTTAATATCCTGTAGTCAGGGGAATCCTTTGGCATGTGCATCATTTTTACCAGCTGTGGGTATACAATGTGAGGCCATGCATTCAGATCATTTAGATTCCCCTTCTTGGTAAGGCCTGGATAATCTTCCCATGTAGCTAGCAAGTAAACCACATAGGTGCTCATGTAAAACTTAGGATTATGTTTTACGGCTGTCAATTGCTTGTCCAGATTGTCACTAATAATAGTGCCCCAGTCAAATCTTGTCTTTCATTCTCAAATCCTTTCCATCAACAGGATCATCCTGTGTTTGAGTTGAGTGGATTGAGGTAACCCATACACCCGGCTTATCAATGTTATAGCTGCCTGGATGTCATCCTTCATATAGCCTCTTTGGAGGTCTTTCTTGTCCAATTTGTTCTTTGGAAGAGGCTTCTTGAGGTACTCATTTTTCATCATCTCATTTATTGCCTACTCTCTATTTCTGAACCACTTTGTCCCTTTCCCAATATGGAAGTCATAGAACTTGTCTATGCCCTTGTGAAGGTGGAAAATGTCCTCAATGACAACCGAACTAATGTTTAGTACCACCTGATCCTCTGAGTTTACTACCACCCTCTTATCTGAATCATAGTGATGAGCTAGGGTGACAATCAATTCTAAAGATGAAACAACCATTGAGTGTATGGCTGCATTCACTAGCCCGGATTGGACTAATGCAGTGCATTCATCAAAGATGTTTGTTGGCTGGGAGCACTGAGTTAGGAATTCATTCCAATCTACATTCCCAATATTGGTATCTGTTATCTCATTGTGCTTGTTTCCCACCTTTGAACTAGGAGGATTCCCCTTGTATTAATACTTCATTGGGGAGGTTGTCTTTGGTTCAGTCATTCTTGCAAGAAAAGACAAATATCAGTAGCTTATTGAACAGGAAGAAACAATTTAAACTGGGAAAGCAAGAAAAGAGAGTTGTATAAATAGCTAAGTGTAAGTTTTTGCACTTTCATGGATTCAGACACCAAAAACTAGCTCAGATGCTAAAAAGTTTGAAAGTGCGAAAAGTTTTATTGGAAGGACAAAGTCCATCGGACCTTTCAGGCTCTGAAACTAAGAGGTGTTTTCTTGCGGATGCCAAAAGTCCAAAAATGATGAGGAACTCTAAAAGTCCAAACGAAGGCTTCGGGAACTTCGCTTTTGGCCTTTCCAAACATTTTGGTCTTTTGGACCTTTTGGATGTCTGAAAGGCCAAAAATTCTGAAATGACACTTAGCAAGATTTGAAGATCCATTTTTGGCCTTTCGGAGGTCAAAAACCTGCGGCAAGGGCCATGACCGATGAAACAATAAAACCCTAGGCCTAAGACAAAAGAATCTAGGAAACCCTAGGTCCAACAGGGAGGGGCGTCCCTATCAAAACACAAAGGCACAGAGGCCCGATGAGACAAAGAAACAAAGCGCCCTAGGTTGGACAGGCACTAGGTGCAAAAACAAACCCTAAACCTAGACCTGAAAACATGAAGCAAAGGTAAGGAGAAGAACCTACCTCAAACGAACTAGGAGCAGGAGGACAACTGGGCAGCTCAAAAGCTAAAGCAGTCGATGAGGAGGAGCAGATAAAATCACGGGCAGAAGCAAAAAATGAAAAGTGATTTAAAAAATGAAGGCCTCTTCTATTTATAACCCGCGGGCTGACGTCAGCAACTTTGGGCCTTTCAGACTCCAAAAGGCCAAAAATGTTGGAGGAGAAAGAAGTCTTCAGCCTTTCGGTGTTTTCAGAGTCCTAAAACACCGAAAGGGTCGGGTCTTCAACCTTTTGGCCATTTTAGTATTTCAGAGTACCTAAGTCCTCCAAAAGGCTGAAATGGCCTAAAGGCCGAAAAAGGCTTCTTCCTTCCTCTGACTTGGTTTCAGCAAATTTCTTCGATGGCTAACTGGATTTCTACGAGGGGCAGACACGACAAAAGGCAAAAAGGCAAAAAAGGGGGGGTCCCCATGGTCAGAGGACCAAAAAATGGGGTGTGTGTTGTTGACCCACAACAGGACCCTTAAGACCTAATAAGACCACTTACTTGACCTAATAGGACCTATTAATACCAATTAGTATACATCCATGGACCCTTTAGGACTATTAGTACACCCTAGGTCCCTTTAGGACTCCTATTGTGACATAAAACTCTTTAAGAACCCTTAGGATCCTTAAGACCTAGAATAGGACCACTTAAGACCTAATAGGACCCCTTAAGACCTAATAAGACTAGACTTAAGACCTAATATGACTAATTTATGACCTATTAAAACCAAATAGTATATCTTAGGACCCTTAAGACCTAATAAGACCACTTACTTGATCTAATAGGAACAATTAATACCAATTAGTGCATCCAAGGACCCTTTAGGACTATTTGTACACCCTAGGTCCCTTTGGGACCCCTATTGTGACATAAAACTCTTTAAGAACCCTTAGGATCCTTAAGACCTAGAATAGGACCACTTAAGACCTAATAGGACCCCTTAAGACTTAATAAGACTAGACTTAAGACCTAATAGGACTAATATGACCTATTAAAACCAATTAGTACATCCTAGGACCCTTAAGACCTAATAAGACCACTTACTTGACCTAATAGGACCTATTAATACCTATTAGTACATCCAAGGACCCTTTAGGACTATTAGTACATCCTAGGTCCCTTTAAGACCCATATTGTGACATAAAACTCTTTAAGAACCCTTAGGACCCTTAAGACCTAGAATATGACCTCTTAAGACCTTTAATAGGACCTCTTAAGACATAATTAGAGTAATGGGACCTATTAATACCAATTATCTGACCTAGTATTGTAAATTTAAGTATAATTTTATATATTCAGATATTTGTTTCCATTTTACATGTGATTATAAAATGTAATCAAGTACCTAATTGTTAACACTTAGCTTTCATGTATGCTACATCTAGATGGCCACTCAGGATGTACCAGATCAAGATGCACCTCGCACTCCTGATCTGGCGACTATTTTTTAGACTACTCAGGTAGAGATGGATTGACTTAGAGAGTCCATCCGTACATCTGAGCCAGGTGGCAAATAGAGATATTTATATCACTATATTGATGAGTTTGAAGGATATGACTGCTAGATTGAGATCCCACTCTTCCCTCACACCACAGGTTGTTGATACTATTTTTTGAGATTTGAGAGCTAAGGTATGAGGTGATGTTTCCTTGGAGATGGCCACAGTCATGTCCCCAAGGAAATCATCAAATGAGAGGTTTTCCCATTTAATGAGGGGAAGCCCAAGGTGAGGGTGTATCAGGTTATACGATGTGAGATTCCTTAGATTGCATACATGATATACCCTCATTTTCTTGCAACACATGGTTGTTATCCTAATAATGATCAGATTTCATTATAATTTACACAATAGTTTTACGTTGAGTTCCATTTGGGACTCACGGTCAACTATTTAGATCTTCCCAGATACTACGGTTAGGGGCGCAATAGAGTTGCAGACCGTGATTAGTATCATAGGGTTGATCAAGTTGTACATACTCATAGAGAGTTGGTTGGGTAGAGGACTCTGGTAGTGGCACCGGCAATGGCTGCTACTGCAGATAGAGTGTTCATTGCTTCCCAGAGGGGAGTAGTGGATAGGATAGGGGAGATTGCTTCTATAGCCACCTCCATCACTTTAGATATAGTGGGCAGATATATTTTAACTAGACCAAGTCAAGCCATATCATCTTATAAGGCTTCATCTAGTACTATTGTAGGGGTCAGTGATGAGGCATATAGAGCTGCAGGTCTTCCTCCACCTGGAGAGATATGAACACTTTGTAGACATCATAGTCATTTGGATGTGGCGCTTTACTTTTTGGAGGATCTCCTATAGTCATATTCTTATATTGCAGACATGTAGGGGATCCTAATATAGTTAGGTAGAGATGTCATTAGACTTGCACGGGGTCCTATAGTTCCACCAACATAGGAAACACCATCTAGTAGGGCACAACATAGTTCAAAACACTCTACAGAGTGCTTTGCACCCATAGATAAGTCTACAACTACAAAGCCAAGTATACGGGTTGGAGATGTACACATCAAAGCTGAGGGCCTAGACACATTTGATGAGCATTTGTATGGGTTGAGTTAGGTGGACACTGGCACTGATGTTGGATCATTTATGGATTTTTTATTACATCCTGGTGGTTTAGGATCTACAACACTCCCCTCCTAGCTATACACACCCCTACACTCTTCATTACTAGAGATGTTTAGGACTAGAGGTGGTGTGGGTGATTTTATTTCTGTTAATGATACAATGGTGCAACGCGCTGATGATCCTCTTGGTCCTGAGATCCAGGTATATAAAGTTATCTTTTCTCCTTTCTAGGAGTTTTAGTGAACAATTAATTGTAGATGTGTGTATTGATGTTTGTTCAATGTATAATATTTTGTAGGCATAGTTAGTAGAGCACATTACCTCTAGTGTGGGCTCAAAGAATATTCAAATGAGAGATTCAGTAGATGTGACACCTACTAGTGGTCAGGTAAGTTTTAAATATATGTAGGTTTAAGCATGCATGTGTACACTCTTAACATGTATTTATATATTTCAAGTACTTTACATAATATATACTATGCACATATATATAACCAACTATTGTACTAAATTTGTAGGGGTCAATTGTTTCTTCACAGCTAGAAGATGCTCGTGACACTCTGGCAAAGCACATTACCTCTAGTGTGGGCTCGGAGCATCTTCTTAGGAGAGATTCAGTAGATGTGACACCTACTAGTGATCAGGTAAGTTTTAAATATATGCAAGTTTAAACATGCATTTATAATGTTTAATGTATTTTACATTATTATTATATACATGCATTTATATTCGTGGGGATCAGTTGTTGCTTCATAGCCAGAGGATGCTCGTGGTAGTCAGTTAGAGGTTCGCTCTATTCACATGTGCCTAGATGACTCCCCATTTTAGGACATGTTGCACAGATATTTGATTTGAGACTCATTATATATGTCATTATTATATGTTTGATATTTTCATTTTATGATTCGAGACATATTTTTATATGCTATCCAGACCTCTAGACATAGATGATTTATGATTTGACATTATATAGATTTATAGATCTGGTTTCATTTGATTAGATGTTTTTATTTTATTAGTTGATTTGATTAGATGGTTTCATTTGATTAGATGATATGATTTGATTAGACAATTTAAGTATTCTAACTCGTAAGTATGGACAATCAAAGCATACATAAGTAATCTAGACAAAGTCATTAGTAATCTAACAAATATCATTAAAAATAACAAGTTAATACATGTAACTAATGGACAATAAGTATTCTAACTCATTCTAGAACTAACACATGTCATAAGTAATCTAGCTAATTTCGTCATGTTTTAGTGTTCAAACTAATTTCTTAAGGGGATCTTTAACTAATATACAATCTATAAAAATCATTGAACAATCAAAGCATACATATAAAACCATACATGTATACAATCATATACATAAAAGTATACATAATTAATCTAATAAATGTCTTAAGGGGAGATCTTAAGGGGATGTCTTAAGGGGATCTAATTAATATCATAAAAAAGCAAGTTAATATGTAACTAATGGAATACAAGTAATATAAGTAATATCATCTGGATTTAGTGTTCACTAATGTCATAAGTAATCTAACTAATGTCTTAAGGGGATTATGTATACATGTACATTGAAACTAACACATTATTAATAAACTAATATATTTCAAACTTACATAAAATCATACATATAAATATATTAAAATCATTAACAATAAGTATTCTAACTCATTATAGAACTAACATGTCATAAGTAATATAGCTAATTTCATCATGTTTTAGTGTTCAAACTAATGTAGATTAAGGAGATCTTTAACTAATAAGCAATCTATAAAAATCATTGAACAGTCAAAGCATACATATAAAACCATATGTATACAAGCATATATAATTGATGAACATAACTGATTGAATGTTTGAAGATGTTAAGTTGATCACCAAAATGTAGAAAGATAATGCAAGACATTAAATCAGTTAATGGATTGTATTGTCATTGATTTCAAATTGATATTATCTAATTGGTTATATACAAAGTGTCAAAGACTTCAAAGAACCAGAGAGATAAAGTTTATGCTATCAGTAATGCATAAAAGTTTAGTATTCATAAAGTGATAGTAGACATCGACGCACAAGTGCACACCGATGGATAGAGAACCCCAAGAAGGAAATTCATAGTGATGCCCGAGAAGGAAACCCAACAAGCATTACCAATGAGAATAATTATAGTGTTACCCGGAAGACAGACAACCCCAACAGATAGACAACCCCGACAGAGATACCTAAGGAGAATTGAAGTGTTGACCAAAGCTAACAAGAGTTAAAACACCGAAAGGAACTAAAGTTCAGAAAAGAAAAAAGACTTAGCTGGCAAGAGCTAAAGAAGGAGTAACTGGTTGTTATCATTTTTTTCATTGACAAGTTAAAGCAAGAGATAAGTGAAAGCTTTAAAACAGTTTTATTACAGTTGCCAAGGAGAAATCTACGGGATAAAACTGAAGTATTGTTTTAAAGAAAGATTTGCTAAGATTGCACATCACGCCAAGAATAAGAAATTAAAAAACTTAGAAATGGTGATATCATGTCTATAAAGAGACAGTCTTATTCATTATGAATTAGGGGAGTGAATAGAACAAGAGAATTTTGGAGAGAAACTAATTAAGAACAAATTCATACATTCCTGATCAATCAAGCTGAAGAACAGAGCTATATTTATGCAGACATTGAGCAATAGAGCATAGAATCACTAAGAAGAAAGAAGTGGAGAAAAGGTATTGAAAATATATATTGATCATAAAGGTATAATGAGCTTACAATAGATCTAAAAATCTGCAAGTCTATAGTTGTATATGTCAACAGATCATTTACTGTTTCAATTTAACCATTGGATCAGAAAGTCTCTTAACCGGGAAGGACTTAAAAATCCTTTCTATATTGAGATACATCCCAAGGAGTATCAAATTTTTTTATCATGGAGATAGCATGAGATGCCAATTACCATTTGACAAACTACATTGGGTTTGGTCATAGAAGGTAGCATAGAGATGCCTGATATCAAGTGACAAACTATTATATTTAAATCCTCTAACAAGGTCACACCTAACAGTGTGTTTGTAACCTTTAACAGGGTTCTCTCTTCACCGAGCTCACTTCAAAAGAGTGAAAATTTTGGGTTACCGATCCCAATTGGTTTCCCTTAACAGGGTTTCCACATTAAAAATCCATGTGTCAATGTATTTATGAGTCATTACTTTAGTGTTTTGCATTACACATAACTAAATCTAGATTGATCAATATACACTAAGAAATTTACTGTATTTCAGTAAATGAAAGACTGCTAATCGGTAAACAGTAAGAATAAGGTTTAAAAGTCAACTTTGAGCAGTAGTTATTTGTTAAGATTATTTGAAGGCATTCATCTTATAGGACTGAAGATAACTAGAGGCTTAATATTGTGGTACTAAGTTTTTGGGTTGATTTATTGGATTATTTTTTAGGCCACTGATT
>MU214842.1:41678-56919 GCA_018584345.1 Thuja plicata | reverse complement strand
AGGCAAAGGTAGATACAAAGGTAAATTACCACTTGTATGTTTCAATTGTAAAGAGGTTGGACACTTTGCTGTAAGATGTCCAAACAGAAGAAAAGATGACAGAGGAAATGACAGATCATATGAGAAGAAGTTTTATAGAGGTGATAATAGAGATTACTGAAGCAACCAACAATCTAACAAAAGAGATACCTGAGACTACAAGGGAAAAGGGAAGAAATCTTGTTACCTAGCTGAGAATAGAGTTGATGACACTGACACTAAATCAGAAGAAGACATTGAGATGGTATTTGTAGCTATGAAGGATGATTTAGATGAAGAAGAAAGGTATGCAGAAACTGCACTCATATCTAATATTAGTAAGAATGATGTCTAGATCATAGATAGTGGCTGCACTCGCTGTATGACCGGTGAAAAACAAAATTTTGAAACTTTTGAATATTATAATGGTGGTTCAGTAAGAATGGGAAATGATGCACCTTGTCCAGTTGAAGGTAAAGGAACTATAATGTTGAATAACCTAATCAAATGTGAAAATGCTTACTGGGTAAAAGGACTGAATTATAATCTGTTAAGTGTTTCATGGCTGAATAATACAGGTCACCAAGTGGCATTTGAAAATAAGAAGGCAAAGATCTTCAATGAATCAGGAAGGTTGATCAGAACTGATGAGCAGACAAAAGGTAACCTTTTCTATCTTGATGACATTAACACCACTTGTTTAATGGATAGAAATGAAGACATATGGTTGTGGCACAAAATATTGTGTCATGTGAATTTTGACAACATGATAAAGATAAGAAACAAAAGGAATGCTAAGGGCTTACCGAGCATGACTAAGCCCAAACACATTATGTGCAAGAATTGTTAAAAAGGTAATATGACAAAGTCTAGTTTCAAGAGTAAAACCCATACATCTAATGCAATTCTAGAATTAGTCCATACCAATCTATGTGGACCCACGACGACAAAGAGTTACTATGGAGATAAGTATTTTATTCTCTTTGTTGATGATTATTCTAGAATGATGACAATTATGTTCTTAAAAGATAAAACAAAAGCATTCAGTATGTTTAAATGGTATAAGGCTATGGCAGAAAAACAAAGTGAAAGGAAATTGAAATTCTTAAGGTCAGATAGAGGAGGGGAATTTACTTCAGATGAATTCACTAACTATTGCAATCAACATGGAATTAAAAGACAGGTTTTTGCACTGAGAACCCCACAACAAAAATGGAATTACTGAAAGGAGAAATAGATCAATTGTTGACTGTGTAAGAATATTGATGATTGAGAAGAGCATCACTCAAAATTTATAGAGGGAAACTGTCAGTACTGATGTCTACACATTGTTATGCCCTACATACCTATCCCTACATTTTGTGCGCAAAATGTTGGGTCCCCCTTTTTTTGCTTTTGGCTCTTCCTTTGTTTCTTTTCGGTCTTCTTTTTGTTTTTCTCCGGCCTTTGCCTCTATGTGGCCATGGTTGTGTTCCCTTTTGGTATTCCTTGCTCTGAGGCCCAGTCCTAGAGTGTTTTTTTCTTTGTGTCAGCCAGATTTTGGACTCTGGGATTCTTGTGCCATTGCTTCCTCTTTAGCTAGAAGGCGTGATCGCACGAGATTTCTCGAGCCCAGAGTCTGGAGGTTTTCCTTTTTTGGGGGGTTTGCAAAAGGAAGCGGTGCATTTTCACCTTAAGGGTGTAAATTAGGTTTCACTTGTCATTTTTACACTTACCACGAACAAATTACCCTCAGATTAATTAAGAGAAAATTGTGCGTTTAACAATGAGCTAAGTGTAATTTGCTTCGAGAGATTGACAGTGATTAGCAGTGATCTAAAGCTCAGAGCTGTATATGTTCAAGCTTTCTTGTGGTGTTCTAAGCATATTTTTTGGTTTACAGAGTTTTTCATCTATGGAGCACCTCCTGTGCCCTTCCCTTTGCATTCCTGGTTTTAAGGTAGGCCCTTCTGGTTCTTCTCTTTCTTTTGGTTCACATTTTGTTTCTTTGTTTTTTTTTAATTTTTGCTTCCTTCATCTTCTAGTCTTCATCATCACCTCTCGTTGGTGGGATGACTCTGCAAAAGGGTTTTTCGCTCTTAGTGCAGTTGTAAGTAGTGTGGATAATTTAAATATTGTAGGTTTCAGTAAATATTTGTGCAGTTGTAAGTAGTTGTTTGTAGGTGGTTGTAAAATTGTTCATAGCTTGTATAAATCTATTCCTCAACCTCCTGTTCTTCGGAGGTCTATGTAAATAATGTGTATAATGTGTAGTCTGTATAGTTTTCTATAAATTTATGTGCATAGTTTGTATATTCTATCAAGTCTAGCCCATCTTGTGATGAACTCACCACGCCCTCTGTAATGTTGAAACCAATTCGAGCTCGCCCACCTGGTTTTTGTTGGACTTGAATTCAGCACCTCACCTATTTGAGTTGTAGCCTTTCTCTCTCCTCTCATTTCTTTGGCATTTATGGTGGGGTTAAATTACCTAGGTGCGAGCATTTAAAGAAATCACAAGTGGCATTCATTCCATCTGTGTCAAAGACAACTATCACCTTAAATTCCATTACTCCATTTATTGCATGACCTTGAGACAACCCACATCACCTAAATTTGGTCTATTCTAACTATGGACCCTATTTTCCCTAAGTGTGATCATACCCTCGATTATGTCCAAATGACCCTATTACTGCTTGGCATAATTCTTCATTTCAATTTAATATCCTAGGTGATTTTTATCACTAAATTATATTAACTACTATAGCCATACAATTTAAATCAATTCAAACCAATTAAATCAAACCAAAATCAAATATGGCTATAGTATTTAATTATAAAGGAATTAAATAAATCCCTAAATCAATTATCCACTTGCAAAATAATCCATCCCCCTACCCTATTTAATTTAATTAAAATGGCTATAGTCCCCTAATTATTAAAAAGCAATTTCATTGTTTAAATAATTAATTCCTATATTTCTAAATAAATTAAATAAGTTTATTTGATTTAATAATATTCCCCTAAACCCCAACCTAACCTATCTCAACCACTTCTACCCTGGGTTCTAACCCTTCTCAACCCATTCACCCATACTAATCTAATCCTAATGCTAATTCTAGTCCTAACCCATCTCCTAATGTTGTCACATTCCATTAAGGAATGCTTAGCAAACTCAACCCACTTGGGAGAGTCAACTTTCTCAAACTTGACTCTCTCGAAGTCCACCTTCTCAAGCCAACCTCTTACACCCTCCCTTGCTTCTTTAAGGCCTTCATTAATGCCTTATTAATAAAAGATGCCTTAAGCCTATGTCTCTCCCATGCCTTATTAATGCCTTGGGCATTAATGGTTCTTACACCTCCATTTATGAGTCTCCTAGCTCATAAATTCACCTTGTCCCCCCTCTCTCTCTCCCATTCATCTATAAATAGAAGCCAATTTTGAGAGTAAATAAGCCTTCACCTTAGATCAAAAATACATTGTTATGTTGTTGGATTAATCCTAGACAAGTATTTCACTCTTTATTTCATGTTTTTTCCATTGTTATTATTCACATGCCTAGAGCTAGAATGCTTGTTTCACTTTGTTTTAGCTTGTTTTTAATCTAAAAATCCTTCATACTAGGTTGTATTCATCATTGATTGTAGCATATTCTGAGGGCTAATATGTTACTAATCATACTCTTCCTAGTTAGCAGGCAATAGGTTGATATTAGGTGGTTTTACATGTTTGTCTAACCATTTTTAACTAATGCAATGACTTATTGAGTGTTTGTCTTTCTGAACAGGTTCCCAAATACACACACACATTTCTAGCGCCCACCGTGGGGCCCAATTTTCAACTTGGCCTCATTTTCTAACACTTTTTTACTAATTTGCATGCTCAGGATTCAGACACAAGATCGCTTTTAATCATTCAGGATCACATCCCAGATACGCCATCGCACCGCAGAAAAGTTAGATCGCATTCAGGATTTCCCGGATCATTTTTGGTTTTGGTTCACATCTGGTGAGCATTGGATCATATTTGGAAAGGAAGCTCATATATCGGATACTACATCACATTCAGTAGGATTTTAGGATCGCATCTATTTTGAAAGCTTGTGTATTTCATTTGACTAATCCTAACAGTTTGCCAAGTGGTGTTTTTGGTGTTTTACAGCTTAACAAGTGTTTGCAGGTATTTTTGGGAGGTTTTCATGGAGTTGCACTAAAAATATACTAACTTGTTTTTACAGGTTTCCAACCCCCATCTTGACCTCTATTTACTTGTTTTCAAAATTAAAACACATATTCCAATTTGTCACTAAACTGACTAGAGGATTATGCCCTTTTCCTTTTAAGGAAAATCAGAAACTCATACATATGTTTATGAATTGAACAAAAATTTGGGGTAAATGAACAAACAAACACATCATTTAATTCAATTGGGAGAGTAAATGAACAAAACAAATCACTAAATCATGTGGGTTAATTGAACAAGTTCAATTGTATAATTGCTTTCAGAAATCAGAAATTGAACAACACAAATCATTAAATCATTATGGTAATTGAACAAGGCAAATTTTCCTTTCAAGCATCCTATTTTATTTAAAATAGGAACAATTAAATCGAGCTCAACATAGCTTGAGGGAAATAAATTTTTTTTAAGTGTTTGGGGAGAAAATGACTTAGATTAGGAGAGTATGCTCTTCTTCTTCGGAAGAATCAGAAATCCAGACATCTGAAGCTCGCCAATCCTGGTTACTGATATTTAAACACTAGAGGACCTGTCGGTTCAGAAAAAAATCTCTCGGGAATGACCCAAGTGAGGACAGATCTTACACCAACCCTTCCAACTCACTATAAATAGTTTCTTCCTTGTAGGCCAAAGCCTCGGAAGATAGAACTGGTTTTGTTTTTGGAATTTTGACATCATTCCTTGAACATATTAGGGTGTATATAGAGCAGAGCAGCTTGAATCTTGCTTACGATACTATATATTCAGGTACTCATAGGGCTATACGCCTCAATTTTTCTTTATGCAATTCTATGGGGGACAGTTTCAAATGGATTACCCAATAATCTACAACAACTTCAACTGAAAGAATACTCGATTCATCCCCGAAAGGGTGATAATCTTTGTGCAAGGCAAAAATTAATTGCCTGAAGACACTCATCATATTGTGCCCTCACTTGCATTTGGAGTCGGCTAATACAGCATCATGACTGGAGCCATTGTGTGCTTAGTGATGGTTGTATTCTGATTAGCATTTGAGTGTGTACCTGAGTCAATGAGCAAAGATTTTCATCCTCCACCTAGAAAATAGGAAAGATGAGTGTTTGTTTCACCCTCTTAACAATGCAAAATTGTTTGATGTGTCGAAAAGATTACTAAAAAGATAAGCTCCTCAAAACAATCAACAAATTTCAAACCCTAGAGTACATGTGTTTTTCACGCCTTACAACACCTCTTGATGCAATCTGGAAACAAACAAACTTCACGCACTTCAAAAACAAATTTTTCAAAACTGAACCAAATTGACAAGACATCATAAAATCATATCCTATTTTTTCCAAGTCGCATCTGGTATTTAGGATCATATCTGGTATATAGGATTGTATTTGGTCAACAAGAAGTCATATCTAGATTTTAGGATCGTATCTGGTAGCATCAGAGGCTCGTATCTGGGAGCTCACATTCAGGACAGTGGGCATTTGTGCTAGTTTTTCTTAGGAAGTCTCAGTAGATTAGGATACCCTTTTTGCTCTTTAGCTGGTTCCTATTGTCTCTTCTGGTCTCCCTATTGTTATTTTAAAACACTTTCAAAAAATCTACCTTGCATGCTCAGTCAGTCATTCACGATCAGTTCAATACGTGTGATCTACCCATTTTCTACCAACAACTTGGTTCGCAGCTCACTATCAGGGCATTCTAACCCTCTGACGCTGGAATCATTTACATCCACCAACAACAAACAGTTACTTCTACCTAGACACGCCCACTTGAACGATCTAAAATTCTTACTTGCACTATTGGGAAATGTTAACGAAGTTGAGGAACAAACTTCATGGTTAACACAAGATGCAACAAGTACACAACTAAAGGATCAAAAGTGCCTCCTAAAACACCACACTTTCAAGGAGAAACTTATCGCAGTTCCCTTTTTGATCTAGATTCACCTCCAATGGATAACAACACTAATGAATGGAGTAAGGCCTTTGAGGGTTATAATGATGGCAAACAAGCACAATCCGAAGGCATGGAAGAGGAAGAAAGACCCAAGTTTGAACATAATCTGTTTGGGTCAGATAGTGAAGAAGAGATCCCTGAAGATGAGTATGAGAAACTCAAACAAAGTAAAAGGATCCACAAGTTATTGGAACGGATAATTGGTGATGATAAAGAAAAGTACTTCCTCCATCTAGCATCCATAGGTGTCAAGTTACCCAAAGATTATAATGTGGAAAATCTCAAAGAAAAGGAGGTACCCAACCCGATATCTATTCTCACCAAACAGCTCAATCTAATGCAAATAGAGCTCACAAACCTCAAATAAGAGAAGGATAAACCTAAAACAAAATACTCTTTGGATGCCATTTGTCCATTTCTTTTGGACAAGAGTATAACCATGGTCCTGTTTCCTCCTAATGTGGCAAGGCCAAAGTATGATAAATACACAGGAGAAACTAACCCACATGACCATGTAAGAGAATTTTGTGCTCTAAGCATTGAGTACATGCACGAACCTACTTACCTCGTGCGACTGTTTCCAGGAATTCTAGGAGGTAATGCCATTGAGTGGTTTTCAAAATTGAACCCTAAAGTCAAAACATTCAAGGAGTTGATGCAACAGTTTATTCAGCATTATTCATACAACATCCAACATGACATAATTATGATGGATCTATGTAACACCAAAAAGAAAACTAGAGAATCTTTCACACACTTCCTACAAAGATGGAGGAAGATTTTTGCATGATATTCAAGGGTCATTCCTGGAACAGAGAAGATGGAAATCTTCATTAATAATCTAGTGCCTGAATTGAGCTATGCTCTACAAATGCAAGACTCTCCTAGCTTTGATAGGATGATTACAAATGCCCTCTGTATTGAGGAAGTCATGGTCAAAAAGGGAGAGATCACCCTTCAAAATGAAAAAAAAGGCAGTAGCTCCTACTCCAAGCCTAAATGGTGGAAGCAGAACAAGAATGTTGTTAATGATAGAGTAGTTGATGCCTCTCACATTAATTCTAAACCTGAAGCATTCAATCTAACCAATGGCATGCAAGCAAGAAAAGAGGCTAAAATAACACCTCTCATTCCCAAAATGAACAATGATAACAACAAGGGACAAACATATACTTCAAAACATCATAGAACATTCACTCCTTTGGGAGAACCTCTTGAGACTATTTTGAAAATGCTGGTGGATTACAAAGTTCTTACAATTCCTGATTCAAAACCATGGGAGCCACTGGTCAAACCCAGATGGTGAGATGATAACTCCTATTGTGTCTTCCACAAAAACAAGGGACACAAGACCAATAATTGTCTCAAACTAAAACATGTCATCCAAGACCTCATCGAAGGAGGTAAGATCAAAGTCGATGGACATACTACTAATGAAGATCATACGACATTCAACAAACCCTTTCCTAATTACAATCAAGGAGAAACATCTAAAGGGAAAGGTAATGAGGTAAACTACACTTATTCCAAGAGTGACAATGTGATCAATATGCTCAGCATTAAAACTAAATCCATCAATGTGATCACAATTAAAGGTGCCTTATCCTCCTCAAATGTTGTAACACAAAGCCTAGCACAGGTTACAATCAAAGGACCTCCAAAATCAACATCAACACCCAAGGTTCCTATTGTAACTATTCCTAAAACAGCAGCAAAACATGTGGTCACTATCCCTGGAGAAAAATATGACTTGGCAGACCAATTGCAATGAACCGCTACCAAAATTTCCATCTTCGAGTTGCTCGAGATATCCACTGTGCATAGAGAAATCCTAGAACAAGCTCTACACACTGCTAATGTTCCAAAGGATATAGATATAGACAAGTTTCAAGTGATGGTCAATCATATCTCAGCACCACACTACCTCTCCTTTTCTGAAGAGGATGACAAGTCATTGACCCATCCACACAATCAACCCCTCCATATCGAAGTCCTTATTCATAGATCTTGTGTTAGACGTGTATTGATAGATGGAGGCACATCATTGAATATCTGTACACTGGATCTCGTCAGGAGACTAGGTCTCTCAGAAAAAACAATTGATACTAGAAACAAGATCACCATCAAAGCTTATGATGAGGAAGAATGATCCTCCAAGGGTCTTATTGCTCTCCCTATCAGAGTTGGACAAATTGAAAGGGATGTCATATGTCAAGTTCTGGATTTACTCCTAGCCTACAATATTCTACTCGGAAAACCATGGATTCACAAGATGCAAGTTGTACCATCCACTTATCACCAATGCATCAAGTTCCCACATAATGGGATAGAAGTGATGATTCCTGTAGATGCCAACTACACTTTCAACAATAGCAAAGCAGGTAGCATGATCCCACACAAAAAAGAGGCTATGGATGTAGTTTATCTTGAAACAACCAAGGACATGGTTATGAAGGGTTTTAGCAAAACATCGAAACTTCAAGAAACAGGTATGGGAGAGTACAAGTTGGACCTGACTCCCTCAATGACAGAACTTCCAGTATCACCGAGATCTTATGGAAAACCATCATCAACATTCACACCTCTAGCATTCAAAGAGCCAGAAATACACAGAGCAACTGGCATGATAAAGGTATCTACATCTTCTTCAGATAACATAGAAGAACAGGCAGTCTTGGACTGGCTTTACAAAGGAGAACCAGTGGACTCTGAGGTCAAACATGTGAAGATATCCCTAGAATAGTATGGAAAGGGATACGATTTCCTCAAACAAATGGGTTACAAAGGAAAGGGACCTCTAAATGACACAAGACGAGGGATCATTGAACCTATTCCCATGGAGTTCCACCTCAACAGAGATAAAATAGGACTGGGTTTTAATACTCAATCCAACAAACCTACTTCAAAAGAGAGTCCACCTTCTGAAACAGGGAGTGATAAAATACATGAGATAATATTGGAACCATGGCCTTATGAGAGATTAGTACATATTGGTATAGAGAATCCTGAATATCAAGGAGAACGCTATGTACCTAGCTTTGAGGTACCATAGGATATTCACATGCCTTTGCTAGTACAACCTCCCATTCAAGAGGTAGGAAACACCATAGCAACAATTACTCAAGAGGAACCCCGGCCACAAAATTTACATCCTAACTGGGGGCAATTAGTCACATTTCACATGTCCTCAATCTACCTCACTTTGATCTACAAGCTACTAACCGAGTCCATCAAATAAACATTGCTGAATATTTAAACAGATCTGATAATGATGTCACAGACTCTCATGACTATGAGTGGGATCGGTTATCTATTGCCTCTGAAGAAATTGGGATAGATACAATTCACATGTTTGTAGCTTCCTTAGCTCCTAGTAAATGACCTGACACTCCTTTCAATGATACTGATCCTCCCGAAGCAGAAGAAGAGTTCCTTCCCCCAATCATTGATGGAGACACTGGTGAATACATAACTCTAGAAGAATTTTATAGGCTACAAGCAAGAAGCCTCCTTTTACAAAGGGATGATGAGGAGATTTCTACTGATGAGTCACTAGAGTTTGATCCATATATGACTGACAACGACCCTTTTAACAACAATCTCACTCTTATTGATCTAAACATCAAACATATTAACTTAACAGACTGTGTCATGTTGGTTAATGGTTTTGATGCTAACACAATGTTGTCCTTCCCAGAATTTGACTCCTTAAAATTGGTACTTCTAGACCTAATTGATTGGACGGAAACAGATCCTACTCCTATCCTCAACTTTTCCAATGACCACTCCCTAGCTTGTTATCTTAATGCTTGTGAACCTTACCCTTCTTCCACCAATGCAAGGAGTGCGAACATGTCACGGGAGGATATCAAGTTTCTTAGTCACAAACTAAAAAATAAAAATAAAAAGTGGACTGATGGTGAAAACCACTCTGTGGCAGTATCAGATCCCAAAATAGTAAAGAAAAAAGATGTATCCAATGGTGAAAACATCTTAGAGGTGCCAAAGGATGAGGCTCTTGATATCCTCCCTGAACACTTTTAAGAAAGATCTTCAGTATTGATTGAACCAACACAGCCAGTGAACTTGGGCACTATTGAAAATCCTCAGATAGTTCATCTAGCACAATCTTTATCAGAAGAAGAGAAGGTACAATTCAAAAAATTCCTGAAGGAGAAGATCAAATTTGCATGGTCTTACACTAATATGCCAGGGCTAGATCCTAATCTCATCATGCACCACTTGTCTATAGCTCCTGGGATCAAGCCCGTAAAACAAAAACTTAGAAAAATGCATCCTCATGTTGCATTATTGGTGAAAGAAGAACTAGAAAAGTTGTTAAAAGCGGGATTTATTTGAGTCATTGCCTATGCAGCATGGATCTCCAATGTGGTCCCTGTTTCTAAATCTGATAAATCTATCAGGATCTATATAGACTTCAGAGACCTCAAAAAATCATGTCTGAAAGATGACTTCCCTCTACCAAACATTGACATGATCATAGACCTTACAGCTGGATTTTAGATGTATTCATTAATGGATGGATTCTCAGGCTATAATCAAATCAAGATTGCCCCTGAGGATCAAAAGAAAACTACATTCACATTCGCATGGGGCACATTTTGCTGGAACATCATGCCATTTGGGCTAAAGAATGCTGAGACAACATATCAAAGAGCTATGACAACAATATTCCATGACATGATGCACAAGAACATGGAGGACTATGTCGATGATACATTGGCTAAATCCAAAGAAAGAAGTACTCACATTGCTGACCTAAGAAAGATATTGGATCAAATGGAACAGTTCCAACTCAGGCTCAATCCGAAGAAATGTGCCTTTGGGGTCCAATCAGGCAAGCTCCTAGGATTCATAGTATCAGCAAAAGGAATCGAGGTAGATCCTGCAAAGGTAAAAGCTATTCTAGAGATAACTCCACATAATATCAGTCAAATGAGGACACTACAAGGGAGACTCCAGTCTATCTGGAGATTCATGTCCCAACTTGCAGATAAGGCACAACCCTTTACTAAGATACTACATAAAGGGGTTACATTCAACTGGGATGAACACTGTGAAGCAAACTTCAGAGAATTAAAGGTGTATCTGGTTGCTCCACCTATTCTTATGGCGCCTATTCATGAAAAACCTTTACTCCTATACATTTCAGCTACAGCTACATCCCTAGGAGTATTACTGGTGCAAGAAGATGACACAAAGAAAGAATGAGCTATCTACTACATTAGTCAAACTCTAGTCACTTATGAGCTCAATTATAGCATTATTGAGAAAGCATGCTTAGCAGTCATCTTTGCATCACAGAAATTGAGACACTACATGCTCTCTCATATAGTGAAGCTCATTGCTAAGATAGACCCTCTAAAGTATCTTTTGAGCAGAACAGTATTAACAGGACATTTGGCAAAATGGGTCCTAATTATAAGTGAGTTTGACATTGAATATGTAGAATGGAGGGCTATCAAAGGACAGGTACTTGCAAATCAATTGGCTGATTCACCACTCTAGGATGATAAACCATTACTAATTGAATTCCCTGATGAAACAATCATTCATCTCACTGAACATCCATGGAAGATGTACTTTGACGGTTCATTTACTCAACAAGGATCTGGAGCAGGGGTTCTCTTCATAACTCCACAAGGATACAAGATTCCCAAATCTTACAAATTGACGTTTTCATGAACCAACAATATCTTAGAATATGAAGCATTGGTCAATGGCCTCAAGCTAGCCATGGAATGGAAGATCATTGAGTTACACATGTATGGTGACTCCCAACTAATTATCAATCAAGTCAATGGGGAGTATCAAATAAAAGATGAAAAGTTGATGCCCTACAAGCAACTTGTAGATTATCTAAAGAAATACTTTGTCTTCGTCACCTTCCAGCAGATACCAAGATCAGAGAACAAAGCTATAGATGTTGTGGCTACCTTGGCATCCATGTTACAACTAGAGGAGCATCAATTCCGCTATGACTTCTTGGTGGAAGAAATATCCTATCCTACCTTTGCTAATCTTGAATACCAGGTAATATGTGCCTTGAATATCCCAGATCAATCTTGATATGCCAGTATCATTGCTTACCTTTCCAACCAAACTATTCCCGCCAATTTATCTAGAAATGAGAAAAGATCCCTGATTAGGATAGCATCGCGTTACATCCACATAACTAACAACCTATATCGACGTAGTCTCAATGGTACACTTCTTCAGTGTTTAGAACTTGAAGAGTCTGATCTAGCATTAAAAGATGTCCATGAAGGTGTATGTGGATCACACTCGAACGGCTTTTCATTAGCTAAGAAACTGCTCAGAGTAGGCTATTATTAGCCTACCATGGAGAAAGATGCTATTCAATTTTCAAAAGCATGTCTTAAATGCCAAACACATGGAAACCTTATTCATGCTCCCACCAGAGAACTTATACCTTTCATAACACATTGGCCATTTTAGCAATGGGCCTTTGACTTGGTTGGACAAATATATCCCAACTCTTCAAATGGACACAAGTTTATCATTATGACCATTGATTATTTCATGAAGTGGGTCGAAGCCATGCTGCTAATCAAAGCCACTGGCAAACAGGTGGCTATGTTCATTCTGAACTACATTATTTGTAGATATGGGATACCCTCTTCAATTGTGACAAACAATGGGGGCCAATTTAAAAATCAAGACATGGATGACCTTTGTGAACAGTTCCATATTACTCAAAATTTCTCCTCAATCTATTACCCTCAAGGTAACGGACAGGCTGAGGCATCAAACAAAAACATTCTCAAGATCCTACACCAAACTGTAAGCAAGTCTGGTAGAGAATAGCATCTACAACTGAATCCAACACTATGGGCCTATAGAACAAGCATCAAAACACCAGTTGGAGCCACGCCATTTGCTCTAGTCTATGGTGTTGAAGCAGTATTATCTATTGAGGTTGAAATCCCATCTTTGCAGATATATTTACAAGGACTGGTTACTGATGAGTAGTACCGCATTGATTGGGTAAATTCTCTGGACCTTCTAGATGAGCACCGATAACAAGCGTTCGATCACCTCAAAGTGTACCAAGCAAGAATGTCCAAAGGTTACAACAAGAAGGTCAAACCACACAAATTTGAAGTAGGAGATCTTGTCCTCAAGGAGAATCCTAAGAATCAGCCTAACAGAGAGCAGAAAGGAAATTTTGAACCTAACTGGCTAGGACCTTATGTTATCACTGCTACTTTTGGGACTGGAGCTTATTAATTAGCTACACCTAAGGGAGACATTCTTCTAGATCCTATCAACACTCTACATTTGAAGCGGTTCTACACTTAATATTTGGCTAGCAGAGCCTGTACAGCAAAAAGTTCTTGCAAAATACCAAAAACATTCAAAAAATTGATCTTGAAGAAATCCAAAAACAGTGGAAAAGGTCCTACAAAATGGGTATCTTTGGTGAAAACCTAGTAAATAGGCACCTTGATACTACAAAAACATTCAAAAAAGAAAAAATAGCAAGAAAATTGAAAAAGAGAAAAGTGCCTTGATAAGCACCTCGTAAAACAGGCATCCTGGTAGAAAAAAGAAAGAAAAAGATCTTGCCAAGTGGTGAAAACTTGGCAATCAGGCGTCACTTGTGTTCTGCGCTCCATCTATCAATACACTACTGATACTAGGTCTTCATAATTTTGCCTGTGCTCATACACTGACTTCATTTTCCTACAAGACTATCTTATGCTCGCTTGGGATTTATCTATCTTTACATCCTAGGAATAAGTCATTCTGCACTGGGGGCATCTTTGTTGGTATAGTCAATTGCGGTTGCTAGGTTGCTTTAGGATGGTTTACCTCACAGACACAATGTTACTCAATACATGCAAAACAATGTCACTTTCCATAACAAAGGTGTCTTTTAATGACATGGGACATGACATTTACATTCATAGCATTACTACAAGGCTATATTGGATTACAAACATGAATGAATTATCCTAATCAATGCACAGACATGGAACACCATATTTCTTGTATTACAATTTTCTAATTGATGAAATCTTTACTGTGTTTGACAAATGAATGAATAAATACTATCTTAAACACACAGTTTTCTATTGGTTTGATTATAATTCTTTAAATATCCTGATGATGTTTTTAACTAGGGGTATCTAAGTAATTATAAATTTTATTTGATTGATTCTCAATTGATGATTTGTTATGTCTTCTTAGTTACTCAATGATGTCTGCGCAAAGACAAAGAGTCGCAAGGATTGGGGGCATAATGTTTTCTTGATTTTTTGCGTATGGTGATTGTTCCATGTTAGGGATTTTTCTTGTATGAATCACAATGCTTGAAATGTCTATATGAATCCTGTACCTTTACTTCTGATTCAGAGACAAGAAAAGCCTAATTGCTAAGGACTGAATAAGGTCCTTCTTCATTTTTGAGTTCCACAACTACTCAGGTAGGTTTTACCTTTAATGATGGCTGTTAACATAGTATTTGTTAATGTGGACACTGATTTGTCATGTATCTCTATTGAACCAACTTTTATAAAATACCTTGTAAATGATCAAGCATAATCATATACAAGTTTTAACCATACAAACCATATTCTTAAATATGACAATAACCAGTGAGACAAGGATTTCAATCCTTCTTCCTTTTCTTGATAGGAGGGACAACCTAAGTGATTCTCTCTTCAAGGAATCAATAACATGGACAGTTTCCTGCTGACAGAGGTCCTTTATAAGTTATGCTTATGTGTTCTTAGTAACAGAGTGTTTAAATTTGATTTGGTAGTTGAAAACCTAGAACATATGTGACAAAGATAGATATTCAAATAAGTTTCTGAACCAGTGCCTATCCTTTGGGCTGTAGAGTCAATGATAAGAAAAGAAAATACATAAACAAGATACACTCAACTGCCTTACAGGTCAAACAATTAGGATAATCTGCCTTACAAACTATCTTGTTACCTCCAAACCACTGTATCAAATCCTTAACTAAATAGTATGCTTCCTGAAATCATTCACAATATTTAATCCCTTCCTTGAAGGAAAC
>MU214842.1:6391-23095 GCA_018584345.1 Thuja plicata | reverse complement strand
CATTTAATATTCTTCTATGGAGTTAGTTATGCATTTAATTGTTTTATCCTATGCATGATCTATTGTAATCATTAATTGTAATACCTTTAAGGTATAGGTATTAGATCTTGATCGTTGATCTAGATCTTGCTATCAGACTTGAACAGATATATAAGATTGCTTCTAAACCCTATTTTGTGTGTGAAAGAAGAGAGTTGACGAAGTGTGTGGTGACTATATTTTTGAAGTGAAATACACAGAGGGTTATTTTGTTAAGAAGCAGAGATCAAGCAGAGTGACAACACAGTGAACAACAGAGTAAAGATATATCAGATTGTGAGATCATAGAAGGTACTAGAAAGAGGAGATCTGTTATCAGCATTAGAGTTCATAATGAAGGATCAATACTTGATACATTCTAATCATTGTATCAGGTGAAAATCTCTTAACAGAGTGGTTCTAGCAGACCTTTCTTAATCTCCTAACAGAGTGCTTACTTTATTGTAAGTTGAAATCCTTTCATAGGATAGATTGTAATGATCTTTAGTTCTTAACCGAGTAGACCTTTAATAGGGTAGATTGTATTTTGTAATCAACTTTTGTAGCCCTAACAGGCACACTTTATTACTGCAGTAGTGGAGAATTTTGTGGGTGTCATCCCCACCCCAGTTTTACCTATTTGGGTTTCTGGGTTACCAAGTTCTTGTGTTATGAGTTATTTATTTCATTGTGTGGATGTTATCTAATATTACATTAGATTCATATATGTATGAATGTGGATCAGTTTGTTTTAAGTGTTTAATTTTGAAGATCTGATTCACCCCCCCTCTCAGTATCTTGCTTTCCCATTATTGTATTTCCAACAGTTTCTCTGGACTCTAGGTCCCACGTAATTCCATGACCTTCATCACATTTGTTGCATGTACCAAAACCCCTGGAACCCCCAAGTGTTGATCAAATTCAAAGTAAGCTATTGTTTTTACATTTCTGGGATTTGACGCAAGCTAACATCTTTTTGAGGATAGGTGCTAAATGGCAATGAAATCTCTGGAACCCAGAAATTTATTATATTTAATTACTTGTATTAATGGTTGTCCAGTCTTGTAGGATATTAACAACTCAAAGTTCAACATGTTTGGGGCAGCTACCCCTCCCATAAGTCTGAAACACCTGACCACCTCAACAAGAGTGGCCACCAAGACAAGGGCTGAGAAAGCACTAGAGAAGCTCCCGCTCACATCCAAATATCTGAAGGATGGTGCCCTCATAGGATCCAAGGTGGATTATAAGTTACAACTGGTCACCGACACAGAGGTCAAACTATGGGACAAATTATAGGGCATAGTAAGAACAATATTCACTCAGCATTCCATTGGAGATAGTATGGCAAAGAATGTGGCCACCTCTGGCATCATCAAAGTTGCCTACTTCCCCTACTTTGTGCAGGCCCCAGAGTTGATCCCAACTCTGGTCCAACATTACAACACCATCATTTGGGTCATTATACTTGTTTTCTCCCCTTCCAACGTGCTACCCAACACCCCTAGTGTCTCTCGATGCTTCTAATTTTGCTTCGAGGCTGGGAATCCCCCAGTTCTCCAATTCTATTGTCATCTCCCAGTCTGCATTGCTGCAAGAGTTCAATAATGTGCAACAGGCTTCCAGGAAACACCTCAACACCCACTGGCTGAAGACTCCAAGGAAAGATTATAAAAAGATGAAGTTGGAGATCCCCCGCGCAGATTTCAAATAAAGCATATAGGTGGGGATCATCTTTCTATGTTGGGTCTTGGGGGAATCACATGCCCAGGATTTCTCAGCCTGGATGTAATACTTTTTATACAACATCACCACCAATGGGCATAATTTTGACTAGGCAACCATTGTTGCCAATCATGTAGATTTCCAATTGAACAAGGTCAGTGAGAACTCAAAGTTCTACATGACTTCGTATGTTTTTTGGGCACAGGCACAGTAGAGACTTGAAATTTGGGGTTTAGTCACAGTGGGCATCCTTGGGACCCGGCCTGGCCAAAGTATGCCTTAGAATCATTTTCATCAAATTCAATGGGAAGCCAGCTTCCCTAATATTTTTTGAGTAAACAATACCTTTGTTTACTACAACATTTTGATACGAAAATTATTTTATTCAATTTAAACAACATTCTTATATTCGGGTGAACGAATTCTCTGGCAAACCCTAGCTATTGCCCAAGCATTATGGGGATAGGATTATTTTAATGGAATTTTGTAGTCAAGTCCTGGAGCTCCATGCACTTTATGGAGTCAAGAAAGTTACCTCCATCCCTTTCCCAATCACTTACGGGAATTATTCTTGCAGCCTTGCAGCGGCCAAAGAGGTTGATAATGAGCTAAAAAGTCTAGGGCTGGAAGAATTCTATCTTACGTGGAACAATTTTGATTCATTCAGCAATATAAACACAGCATTACCCTAGGTGTCAGCACCCCACGAGCCTCACTTGGAGGATTTTTGGGCATATTTCTAAGATGACTTTGACGTCCGGGGTCGAAAGTATGAAAGGATGACAAAAGGAATGATGAAGAGCCTCAAACTTTAGACCTTTCCAAAGGACTTTTCAAATAGTGTGGCCTTGGAGGACCCATCATACAAACTAAAAGGGATTGCTAAGATGGATCTCCCTTCGGTGGATTGGGACACCCCAGAATTTTTGACAATAGAGGACGTCACCCAAGGCATCGTGCAGTGTAGTCATGAGTATTTTGCAAAAGTATGCAGGAAAAGTGTCTGTAAAGATGGTCCAATTTTGTAGGCATCCACCTCCAGCTCTGAAATAGAAAAACAAAGAAGAGATAAGGGGAAAGCTAAAGAAAACACCCTAGCCCCAGTTCATTCTTCAGTTTCATCCCTAATAATGGAACAACTCCACACCCAGCTTGAGCCATCCCGATAGTTGGTTGAAACAATCAACACAAGGCTCTCCCTTGGTCTCCCAGTCATTATGGTGGGATCTTCCCTTCTTGCAGACTCCCCTTCTGTTGCAAAATGTATGAGTCAGGAAGTGGAGAAAGAGGAGGATAGTGCAGCTATTCTAGACGTTGGGGTCCCATTGTAAATGAGGAGAAAGAAACCAAGGGTGGATAACCCTCCACCAAGAATAGATGTAAGACTTGGTCAATCAGGCAACATTCTTGTGGAGCTTATCCCTTCCTCCCCCGAAGAACAAGATCATCCAGAGGCCTCCCCTCCCCATGGTAGTTTTGATGACATCTTCCAGACTAAGGACTTGGTAAACCTATAGGAAGATGTTGGGAGGGCAGTAGAAGAGATCACCGTGCAGGAGGCGGAAAATATCCCCGGAGAGGGAGAAAGGAAAGAAGAGGTTTCCCTAGAGAAAGAGATCTAGGGGAAAGAAAAAGAAAGTATACTAAGTGTAGAATAAACACCAGTCCCGGGGACCGAGATAGAAGGAAGGCAAACACAAGATGAGTAGCCAACAATGGCTGGGGAAACTAGACCCTCGAGAACAACCATACCCCCAGTCGTCACACTCCAAACACCTCTAGTTACTCTAGGTGATAAAGTACCCTAGAATGTGACATTCAGCAAGGTGGTATGTAAAACACAATAGTCAGATCTGGGTTGGACACCTTTTCCCCGTCCAGAAAATATGCCCTTAGAGGAGAATGTCCCGGTAGATAACGCCAAAGAAATTCAGCAACAACAAGACATGGGGGAGAACCCTGAAAACATGAATATAGATGCCATAGGTGCCGAGGAAGGTGGGGTCCCCAACACTACAGATGAAAATTCCACTAAGGTGGGAGAAACAAGGAATCCTTGGAGTGGAGAAAATGAGTTCACAGAGACTACTGATGTTGAAGAAGCGCGGCCAGCCTGCAAGGGAAACCCCAGTAGCCAGGATTTAGCCATAAGACCACCCCTACCACCATAGTGGCTAGTAGAGTCAAGAAAAAGGAAGGCCTAAGTGGCAGTGAGAGCTCCCCTCTCTCTAGCCAAAATGATGGCACAAAACCAAGAGGCTCAAAAGCCCAAGAAGGCCCAGACCCTCCATACCCTTTGGACCGGTCTGGGAGAAAATACCATCGTGATGGTAGCGACACCTCCCCCAGATGTAGAAGAGGTAGTAGTAAGAGCTACAGATTATACTATCACAGAGGTACCTCTAGGGAAGAGAGACAAACAAGGAGAGTTACACCTGTTAAGAGAGGCCAACCACGTAATTGAGGCCTAATATTACAAATAGGCCTAGAAGCTAAAGGAGGAAAAAGAAGCAAATGCCAATCTCCTCAGGCTTCTTAAAAAATTGGCATAGCCTTTAACTATGATTCCTCTAGAGTCTTCCACATCCGCGACACCACTTCTGCAGGTTGACATTGACATGCTGAGAACCATGAAGAAGAAAGCGCAAGCTCTCGACGATTCGGTGACAAAATAGATTGGAGTCGTAAGGCACTTCCTAAAGGCTACCCTCCCAGACCTCCACTAGGCCATCAACATTTTGGACCAGGTGAACGGTGTCATTTCCCAGTGGGAGAAAGAGATAGAAAAATACGAAGAATGGAGCGGTGAGCTCGAGGAAATAATGAACATCGGGGAAGATATTGTCACTTAGACAAGAATTTTGGGGGATGAACATTTTGGGCTCCTCCAAGTCCAACACTCTAGACTTGGTATCAAAATTGAGATGAGAAAACAACTGGTAGCGGCCTTGAAGGATAAAGTCTCAACAATTCAGAATTCTTTAAATTCATATGCGTCATTTGTTACAAGGGTTTCTTCAATCGATCCCTTTAGCATTGAGACCTATGCTCTGGTGGATTTTTCTATTGGTAAATTTGATGAGATAATGGAATCACGGTTCTAGACTCCTAGAGATTTTGATAAGGCAAAAATGTCACGCCTCACCTGGATGGTGCTCTAGGCACATGATACCACAAAGATAGCTACAGAATTCAAAGAGGGTGCCCAGGATGCTGGTGAACAATTGGAGGCGGCCAAAGAATGCCAAAATTGTATAAAAGAGATAGATGAAGAAGGAATACTTTAGATCTTGGAGGCATTAAAAAGAGTATAATGCAATAAAGTCCTCCGGTCTCCAGAGATTTTTCCAGCAAGGCGAAGTTTTGCAAATTTTTTATTCTTTAAGCGTAAGCTCCCAAACTCCAGAATTATGGGTCCAAGTTTTGTATTCATTCATAGTGATCTGCGTCAAGGTTCCCCAGAGTTGACCGATCACTATCAAGTAGTTAATGAGGTTCAAAGTTTAGGTGATCTAGACAATGACATGTCAGGCAGAAGAGCTGGTTCTGACAAATGATCCTCCCAAGGCACTGCTCCCGCATTTACTACCTAGTGCACATCGAAGACAAGAAGTCACAATTGTAAGTGGTGCACGTAGTATCAGTTATAGATAATGTATTATATTTGGAAAGTGTACAGGTAGATTAGGTCAAGTTTTAGGTCAAGTTTGTGTATAAATAAGAAGTCTGATGCCATAACAAGGGTCGGTGAAATTGACGATTTTACAGTCCAACAGTAATAGAAGCATAGCATTTTGGAGTTCTTTGTAAATAGCATTTTAATTTCAGTTGTTCTCAGTAGATCAATGCTTAGTTGTTCTTAGTAGCTTAGAATGCTCCCTTGGAGCCATGAATGTACTCACGAGTGATGTTGGAATGTTTTCAAGATAATGAAAGAAGGAAGAAAATCTTGTGGCCATGTGTTGTTGTTGTCTAATCTCTGAAGCTAGCAAACATCTTTTGTGTAGTATATTTTCTTATGTCCTCTGCTCCTATGTTTTAGTTTAGATCAATGATCTTATCTCCCTTTTCTATTGAATGCATATTAATCATTAGTTCATTGTGTATTTGGTATTTAGTGTAGTTTTCTTGCATTGGAGCATTGTTTGATGTTTGAATATATATTGCATAACTATAGGTAAAAATATAAGTCTAACCTTGATCTATCTTTTGAGTTTTCTTTGATAATCCAAATTCTTGTAGGAAACCCCATCCCTTTTAAAATCCTTGAAAAGATGAGTAAAAACCAGCTATCCCCTCAAACAATAGTCACCTACCCAAGTTAGTTCCCTACACCATCAAGACCCAACTACCAGGTGCTTGGAGGCTAAGAGAATTTGTTCTCTAGTAAACCTCTTCAGGCGGAGTTGGTTGGTACCCTGGTACCTTGTGAAAACTTTTCTCTATTGGCGGAGTCGATCAAAATGTCTCATCAACAAAAAATGGTGCTAGAAGGAGGGCATGAGCTCATCTCCCTCAAAAGATTTCAATTTGCACCGCCTAAGGGCTCCCCAAGCAGTAGTTTTAGGAACCAATCTTTTCACAGGATAGGGTCATTTTCACCCCTACGCTTTGAAACAATCCTTTGATCAGCCCCAAATCCTGTAGACTTTGTAGAACTCATACCTCCCATTTGAAATAAAAGGGCCCAACAAACGAGACATCCAGCCAATTTTATCTGGAGATTCACTACACACCAGAATACCCAAATCCCTTAGATAATCCCAGGGAATAAAGTCCAACCCAACCAAAATCAAATTATCCCAATGGATACCTACTTCGGTAACACTAGGTCCCCAATGGGGTAGTTCCCCAGCGCTACCAATGATCTTCCTCCGCATATGGAGAATATCTGCCCCAAATATGAGCATCTAGGCCCTTGAACGTTGGAAGAACACCTCTAGGCCTATAAATATGCCATGAATCTACACCATATACAAAATCAAGACATTGTAACCCAGATGTTTCCACTGTCTTTAGGACAGAATGAGCTGAACTGGTACCTAAACTTGCCTGCCAACTCTATTAATAGTTGGCAGGATATGGAAGACACCTTTCTAGTGGCCTTTTGCATTCACGTGGACCCATCTTGGTCCCACAGCTAGTTTATTTCTATCAGGAAGGAACCAAACGAGCCTCTCACTACATTCAACCATCGGTTCCAACGTTCTTTGAAGCGGTGCACAGGCCCTTTCATCCCATCCACTGATGTGACCATCCAAACATACCTAAATGCCATGGACCCCATTATTGCTACTCTCCTCTAGAGAACTACTACCACTAATGACCGGGATACTCTCACAAAATTTTACAACTTAGCCCTAGAATTGTCTCGCGGATTGAGCAAGGCTCCCGGCGGGATTGGACAAAGCTTACCCTTCAATATGTTGCCTATTAGAACTCCTTACACTAGAGGATACAACCCCAATCTGGTAATGGGTTCCCCAATAATGGCCATGGGCCTACCATCGATAGACCAACATGCCCGGTACGTTTACCCATCTCAAGCCCAGAATATTCTGAGTCTAGAGTACATTCCTTGGAACCAGCCGCAACAAATGCAACAACCTTTGACACAATCCTCTAAAGTACCTTTCTTCCAATCATTCGTGGCTGGAGGATTGTCGTCCTTGACTCCGGGAGCTGATGCTGCTTTCCCAGGTAATCCACCATAATAGCTATCACACTATGACACAACTACCTAGCTATTCTCTGAGGTTGAATCCCTCCGGGGATTGGTGTCCTTATTGATGATGGACATGGGACAACTAAAGGTGGGGCCTTCAGCACCCCACAGCCCCAATTCCCAGAGAGGGAATGTTTTCTCCAGCCAATGAAATGCTAATTTTGGAGGTGGAAACTATAACAACGGGCCTCATTCCAACCAACAACAATGGAACAATAACATGAATACTGAAGGTCCTCCTCTAAATAAAACTACCACTCAGGGTGGTGCTAGACCCAGTCATTCTTCATAGCTCACAGAATTCCACCCCCTGACCACATGGTGTAGATTGCATGAAAATGGCTCACATTTTGAGGTGAACTATTCCACACTACAAAATATCATCATGATCTCCCATTTGGATAGACAATAACCTATTGGTCCAACTCCCCCAGAATCCTCCACATCACAGCCTCCTCACATTGCTTTCATGTGTGAGACCATCTTCTTCTGGATAGACGAAGAGGACGAAGAAGAACTCAAGTTATAGGGGTTCTTTGACGAATCCATCCTGGCCTTTGAGGCCAACGCCTTCACCAACCCATAGAATCCCTACAACACTCAGAGTTAGGATGGAAAAGGGCCATCTTATGCATCAACACATCCCAAAAGCACCCCCCAAGACCCCAACACCAATGATCATTCCATTCCACTAAAAGGACTTGGCCCTAATAATGCCATGGATCCAGCCGAGGGAAGCCAACTTTACCCTGAGGGATGGTTTGATATCACCAAGGTGTTGGAAAACACCACTACCTCCATGACTTTGATGGAGGTTTTAGTTAATTTTCCTGAGAAGAAGAAGTCCCTCATGAAGCTCCTAGGGAACCCAAAATTTGTCAATTGTCCACCAAAGACTGTCACTTTCGATGATGCCAACTCGGTAGTCTTTCAGGGAAATAAAGAAGATCCTCCATTCGTGCTAGGCCTGAACATCCAAGGGAAGAATCTATATAATTTCCTTGTGGATTATGGTGCTTTGGGAAATGTCATGCCCTTATCCATCTGCCAAAAGCTTAGACTCACCCCCACACCATCCAAAGACACAGTAGTCTAATTGGACAAAATTGTCATGAAAAAGGTTGGTGAGCTAAAGAATGTCCAGATTCAGCTCATACAAGATCCCCGAATATCAAGCACCATTGACATCCAAGTGGTCGACATCCCTGAAACTTACAGGATTTTATTAAGTCAAAATTGGTCAAAGGCCCTCAACGGGTATTTCTCGATAGACTTCTCCCACTTGTGGCTCCCCTGGAAGGGGAAATCAAATCAGATCCATGTAGAGAGTGAGCCTTGAATGAAACAAACCCTTACTAAAGTTGGGAAGGTAAGTGAAATCCTTTTCTCCAAATCCTCACTTGAGGTATATCGACCACTGGAGATCCTGACCTTTGACTTCAACCCCAGGGAGGATCCTATAATCGATTAGAGGATGTAAGACCTGGACATAAAACTGAAGTGTGAAGTAGACTTGCAAGGTAGCATGGAAACTCTGGCAACCCTCTTGTCTGGCACTTGGTGCTGGGTACATTACCAAAAACATTCTGAACTAGAGTGTGAGCCATGTATTGTCACTGCTACCCATCACATCACCAATCTCCAAGAGAGTAAATGCAAAGTAGTGTTTCCCAGACCAAGTAATTCACCCATGGGCGCGCTTGAAGTTCCACTCATCCGGGAACCCAAACTAGAAGATTCTCTGGAATAAAGTCTCACCTACACACCAGACAATCAGATGGAGGAATCACTTGGAAAACCTCCCAATCCTTAAACCAATCCAAAGGATACTTCACTTCCCCAGCCCCATAAAATGAACAACAATTTTTGGATCCTGAAGTTTGATGGATCCTGGTCCAAACAAGGCTGCAGGGCTAGAGTGGAATTGATCAACCCGCGAGGAAAATCCTTCCTTGCATCTTACAGATTGTAGTTTGACTGCACTAATAACATCATGGAGTATGAGGCCTTGGTCCTTGGTCTCCTGTTCACATTGAGAAAAGGGATTACCCACCTTTGAGCAATAGGTGATTCAAAGTTGATTGTGAAACAGGTCCAGATCCAATACACATGTCATGACAAAAGGTTGGCCGCATACCGCAACTGGGCATGGATTCTAATTGAATATTTTGATTCTTTTGGCATCAAACTTATCCCCTAGAAATGTAACTATGTTTTGGATGCCCTCACTGTGTCAGCCAGTACCCTCATGCTGATGGATGGTTCCAGACTCCAGAGATTTTCTGTTGAAATGGTAACCACCCCATCCATCCCAGAAAATAAAACCAACTTTTAGTTTTTTGAGGATGACCAATACATCTTGGCCTTCATGGAAGATGTTGGCATCTTTGAAGATTATATCATGGAATAAATTGATCACGATGATACCAGGCAAGGGGAAGAAGACAACAAGATCATTGACCTACCCACCAACACCATTCCTAAGGGGATGGTCACTCTAGAATGAATCTTTGATTCAGACCCCCGGGGCCAAGACAAGATATCATACTCCTCCGAGGGAGGAAAATATGAAAAAGTTAACATCGGTAAAGTTGATGAAGAAAACTTTGTCCACATTGGTACCTCCTACTCCCTAGAGGAGAAGGAGAAGATTCTTGTGGTTCTCTGAGAATACATTGATGTTATTTCCTGGGGGTATGAAGATCTTAAAACCTATGACACATCCATCATGACTCATACCATCCCCCTAAAACCAAATGCCAAACCTTTTCAACAAAAATAGAATCTGGTGAACCCCTTGATCGAACCCCTGATCCATCAGGAGGTTCAGAAATTATTATTAGCCTAGATCATCTTTCCTATCTGGCATACAACATAGGTTGCCAACCTCATCCTTGTATGCAAAAAGAACACAAGATCCGCCTATGTGTGGATTTTTGCAACTTAAACAAGGCCTCCAAGAAGGAAAATCACCCTCTCCCATCATTGGATTAGGTGTTGCAAATTGTAAATGGTTCCCAAATGATGTTCTTTCTGGATGGGTACTCTGGGTACAACCAAGTTATGGTTAAGTTCGAAGATAGGATGAAAACAACATTCATCACCAAGTGGGGAATGTTTGCATACCGAAGAATTCCCTTCAGCCTAATTAATGTCAGGGACACATTTTAGAAGGCCATGGAAATTACATTCGAGGGCTTGGTTAACATATGCATAATCATCTACATGGATGATTTGATGGTCTTTTCCCAGGACAGGCGTGATCACCCCACCCACCTCGCTCAAATTTGCAAGAGATGTCACCAGTATGGAATCTCCCTTAACCCCAAGAAGTATATATTCAGGGTCACTAAAGGGAAATTGCTCAGGCATATTGTCTCTGAGAAAGGGATATCCATCGACCCTCATAGAGTAGAAGCATTGTTTAATTTGCAAATGCCCGGCAGTAAAAAGGAAATAAGATCTTTCTTTGGAAAGATAAATTTTGTCTGGCGTTTCATTACTAGATTCACCGAGATTATCAAACCACTCAATGATATAATGAAGAAAGATACCAAGATTGAGTGGAGCCCCAAAGTGAAGTGAGAGTTTTCTCAAATCAAGCAAAATATAGTGGAGGCACCGGTCTTGGCGATTC
The DNA here is from genome assembly GCA_018584345.1 of Thuja plicata. NCBI lineage: Eukaryota > Viridiplantae > Streptophyta > Pinopsida > Cupressales > Cupressaceae > Thuja > Thuja plicata. Next base: position 11,990 of record MU214842.1, on the reverse strand, counting down.
TAGACTATTCCCTCCCATTCCACATTTATTCCTTCACTTCGACACACTCTTTCGCTGCAGTTTTAACCTAGAAGGTGGAGGGGGAAGACCGACCCATTTCTTTCATGAGCTCCCCCTTTAAGAATTCCAAATTCTAGTACACACCATTGGAAAAGCAGGCATTTTCTTTAGTTCAGGTTGTGAAGAAATTTTGGCACTACATTCTTCGGAGCAAAGTGCATGCCATTATCCCAGATCAGGCTGTCAAGTCTTTACTACTATAGAGTGAACTAGGAGAATTCTAGGGAAAATGGATGGCCATCCTCCAATAATATGATCTTGAGATGCAACCATTGAAAATATTTTGAGGCTAGGGGCTATGTAGAGTGATGGAAGAGGCCACTCTAAACATCGAGTGCCAAAATTACATTATGGAGTCCATCACTCAAGATCCAAGGTATACTATTCTGGTATACTTGTTTCTCAACAACAAGTGCTCAAAGGGACTCCCTCCTAACAAATGTTGCGCCCTACGATTGAAAATCACACACTTCATGATAAAACATGGGACGCTTTTCTGCAAGAATTTTGAGGGGATTTATCTCCGATGCATAGACAAAGACCAAGCTACCAAAATGATACAAGAATTCCATGGGAATTTTAGAACCAGGTATGGCTTAGCTGATGTCACTGCCCATTAGATTCTCCAAGCCAGATATTAATGGCCCTACATTTTTAAATACATTCACACTCACATGAGGAAGTGCCATACTTGCAAAATCACCACTTATCGTGAATGGAATCTGGCGATGCCTTTATAGCCAGTCTTTGAAGTTTGACCCTTCACCCAATGGGCATTTGATTTTATCAGGGAAATAAACCCCAACTCATCTACCAACCACCGATATATTTTGACTACTACTGATTACTACACCCAGTGGTCCCAGGCAATTCCGTGCAAGAACAACACTGTGGATATAGGCATTAAGTTCTTGGGACAAAACATTGTCACAAGGTTTGGAATGCCTTTTGCTATCATGTGTGACAGTGATCTAGTGTTTTCTTCAACACAACTATTAGAATGGACCTATCAGAGGAAGATCACCTTGAAGTTCTCCAGCAACTATTATCCCTAGGGTAACAGCGTTGCCAAATCTACCAATAAAAACCTGCTAGAATTGATCAAGCATTTGCTAGAATAGAATCCCCAAGACTGGTACCAAAAGCTTAGGATTTCCCTTTAGGTGGATTGCATCAGAATCAAAGTAGCCCTAGGAACTTCCCTATTTCACGTGGTTTATGGCCAGAGTCTGGTACTCTCGATAAACTTACAAATCCTAGTTTTACAATTCATGCAGGAGTTCAACGCCTAGGACAACTTTGTGGAGGTTCACCTCTTGAACTTGGTCAGGATGGAAGAACAAAGAGATGCGACACTGGAACATATTGTGCATCACCAAGTGGTTTTCAAGTGATGGTTTGACAGAAGAGCCCAATACAAAGCCTTTCGAGTTTCATACCTAGTCCTCTTGTGGGATAAATCTCGGGAGAAGAAAGGAAAGCACACTAAGTTTCAAAGACTCTGGCTTGGGCCTTACTTAATTTTAGAGATCTATGGGGCCAACACTTATCACCTCAGCTCCATGACTAGAGAAGTCATTCTATTTCCAATCAATGGATAGTTTCTCAAACATTACTTTGAGTAAAGGTGAGAGGTAGTTTCTCCTAAATATGTACCATATGTATATTTTCCCTGCCTGTAAATATTCTCGACACTCCTCGGGAGTGTTTTTTCCTTGTAAATAGCCGACGACCCTCTGGGGTCATTTTCTTTTCCTTTTTGTTTTGTTTCATCTTTGGTTTTCTTTTCACTTTGTGTGTCTTTCTTTTCGGGTTCCCAGCCTATTGCTCTCTCCTTGTAGACATGTATGCTTCACATAAAATCTAGTCCCTAGAATGTTGCCTTACACATTTTGGTTAATCCAAAATCTATTATTAGTATGGTGGGATTTGTCCGCACTCTAGAGTTATTTTATATGCATGATAAAAGGTTATGGGTAATCTTCATCAGATTCACATCTTGAAAGTCTTGACATCAGTTAACAGAAAATCATAGAGAGCAATTAATAGCATGATTGTTGAGAGCAGAGCAGTTGCACTGATTATTGGCCATATCTGAAAATCAAAAGAACCTCCTAGGTCTAGAACATCTCTCCTATTTAGTAGATCAAAATGGATGGTAAGGTGAAAGAAGTACCACTATGAAAAATATTTAAGCTTAAGGTTCACGGTGAAAGGAGTACCGCCTTCCCCCATCTTCAAAAAAAGAGCAAAAGAAAACTGGAGAATAGATAATCCTAGGATCCGAAGAATTATACACGATATAGCGATTTTGGTCTGATACACTCAGTGTCATCTCTTTGTTTCTCCTAGAAATAATCAACTTGATTTTCTTCCAAATCACACACTTCACAGTTGACGAGAGATTAAAGGATTGAATCATGATGAATCAGATTTTCTCAAACCCCAGTGCCTTTACAAGTGAAGTTCTTCAGCTAAAGATGAGTCTCAGTTTCTGCTAACAAGAGATTCTATGATTCTCAAATGTGCTAAAGCATTCATCCCAATGAGTCACCATTTGTTATGCCCTGCATACCCATCCCTACATTTTGTGGGAAAAATGTTGAGTCCCCCTTTTTTTTCTTTTGGTTCTTCCTTTGTTTCTTTTCGGTCTTCTTTTTGTTTTTCTCCAGCCTTTGCCTCCGAGTGGCCGTGGTTGTGTTCCCTTTTGGTCTTCCTTGCTCTGGGGCCCATTCCTGGAGTTTTTTGTTTCTTTGTGTTAGTAAGATTCCAAACTCCAGGATTCTTGTGTCATTGCTTCCTATTTAGTTAGAGGGTGTTATCGCGTGGGATTTCCCGAGCCCGGAGTCTAGAGGTTTGCCTTTTTTCAGGGTTTGTGGAAGGAAGTGGTGTGTTTTCACCTTAAAGGTATAAATAGGGTTTCACTTGTCATTTTTACACTTACCACGAACAAATTACCCTTAGAGTGATTAAGAGTGAATTGTGTGTTTAACAGTGGGCTAAGTGCAATTTGCTTCAAGAGATTGACACCGATTAGCAGTGATCTAAATCTCAAACCAATATGTGATCAAGCCTTCATGCGATGTTCTAAGCATGTTCGTTGGTTTCCAGACCTGCTCATCTGTGGAGCACCTCCCATGCCCTTCCCTTTGCATTCTTGTTTTTAAGGTAGGCCCTTATGGTTCTTCTCTTTCTTTTGGTTCGCGTTTTGTTTCTTTTTTTGGGGGGGTTTTTTCTTCCTTCATCTTCTAGTCTTCGTCGTCACCTCCCATTGGTGGGATGACTCTACAAAAGGGTTGTCCTCTCTCAGTGTAGTTGTAAATAGTGTGGATAATGTAAATATTGTAGGTTTCTTTAAATATCTATGCAGTTATAAGTAGTCGTTTGTAGGTGGTTGTACAATTATCTGCAGCTTGTATAAATTTGTTCCTCGACCTCTTGTTCTTCAGAGGTTTATGTAAATAATGTGTATAGTGTGTATTCTGTATAGTTTTCTATAAATTTGTGTGCATATTTTATATATTCTATCAAGTCTAACCCATCTTATGGAGAGCTCATTGCGCCTTCTTTATTGTTGAAACCAATTCGAGCTCGCCCAGCTGGTTTTTGCCAGACTCAAACTCGACACCTCACCTATTCAAGTTGCAGCCTTTCTCTCTCCTCCCATCACTTCAACATTGATGGTAGGGTTAAATTACCCATGCATGAGAATTTAAAGCAATCACAAGTGGCATTCATTCCATCTATGTCAAAGAAAATTGTCACCTTAAATGCCATTACTCTTTTTATTGCATGACCCTAAAGCAACCCACGTCAGCCCAGTACAGCTTATTGCCCGGTCACTTCAATAAAGGCTAGTTTTTACAGACTCCGTGCCCCAGGTAATCCCACAGCCTTCATCACATTTTTTGCATGGACTAGAACCCTCGGGTGTTGATCAAATTTAAAGTAAGCTATTGTTTGTTACATTTCTAGGATTTGATGCAAGCTAACATCTTTTTGAGGGCAGGTGTGAAATGGCGATGAAATCTCTGGAACCAGGAAATTTATTATATTTAATTACTTGTATTAACGGTTGTCTGATCTTGCAGGCTATCAACAACTCAAAGTTAAACATGTCTGAGGTAGCTACCCCTCTTGGAAGTCCGGAACTACTAACCACCTCAACAAGAGCGGCCACCAAGACAAGGGCCAAGAAAGCACTATAGAAGCTCCCACTCACGTCCAAATATCTGAAGGATGGTGCCCTCATAGGATCCAAGGTGGATTATAAGTTACAAGTGGTCAACGACACAAAGGTCAGACCATGGGCCAAATTATAGGGCATAGTAAGAACAATGTTCACTCAGAGTCCCACCGGAGATAGTTGTTAGGATTAGGATCACTAAGAGGGGGGGGTGAATCAGTGATCTATCAATTAATACTTTTTCTTATTATCTGAAACTTTACTTAAATGCTTATGTACTGAACTTGAATATCAATGCAAGTAAGATAAATATACACAACACATAACACCATATATGATTACGGGGAAACCCAATGTAGGTGAAATCCCCGGTGGGAATTAGTGCTCACAAATATTTTGTACTAGTGTCTTATGATCCTTGTTAGAAGATCCTTAACCTTGTTAGGAGTTGTCTTTACAATACATGAAGTACAGTGACCTTGTTAAGGGTCGGACCCTGTTAGGAGTCTTTTACAATAACCCTGTTAGGGGTGGTGGACTCACTGTCCAAGAGCTCACTACTCAAATGGTGAAGTCTACAACCTTCTGTATCTTTGATACACACTATATCTGCAAGGTGAAGTGTTGTTGTGACACTACTTGTCTGATCAGTTCCTTTTGTGCGCGGATGCTTTAACCTCTTGTTAATCACTACAATAATATTGTATGCACTCTCAAAGCTTCTACTTCAATATATATCATCAACATATGACAGATATATCTTTGTTGCTTTAACACTCTGCTCTACTTTTCTTATCTCTGGCTTCTGCAACTTTTCCCATCATTTGAGGAACAATTCCTTAATTCTTTTTTTCAGTTTCTTAATAATTATTTGCATGCCTTCAACTTTTAGTTTTAGATCTTCATTTTCTTTTTCATATGTGTCAACTTCTTCAAGGGCTGCTTCAAGATTATTTTTCAAGTGTTTCATTTCTTCCTTCTCCATGATCTCCTCAAGTGGTTAAACTTCTTTGCTGAGGACCAAAGCTCTGATACCAATTGTTAGGATTAGGATCACTGAGAGGGGGGGGTGAATCAGTGATCTATCAATTAATACTTTTTCTTATTATCTAAAACTTTACTTAAATGCTTATGTACTGAACTTGAATATCAATGCAAGTAAGATAAATATACACAACACATAACACCATATATGATTATGGTGAAACCCAATGTAGGTGAAAACTCCGGTGGGAATTAGTACCCACAAATATTATGTACTAGTGTCTTATGATCCTTGTTAGAAGATCCTTAACCCTGTTAGGAGTTGTCTTTACAATACATGAAGTACAGTGACCTTGTTAAGGGTTGGAC
>MU214837.1:2899-19731 GCA_018584345.1 Thuja plicata | reverse complement strand
GTCGGGGGTGAATCAGTGGCTTAAAAAAATATTCCTTAAATTAACCGTTTAAACCTTATTGCCACTTTTAAGCCTCTAGTTATATTTAGTCGTACAAGATAAATGACTTGAAATACTTATATCGAATTACTACTTGTCGAAATGCTTTGTAAAACCTTCTTCTGTATGTTTATCGATAAGCAGTCTTTCTATTTACTGAAACACAGTAAATAACTAGTGTATATTGATCAATCCAGATTTACTTAAGTGAAATGCAAAACAATAAAGTAATGACTTGTAGTCACATTAACACATGGATTTTTAATGTGGAAACCCTGTTAAGGGAAAAATCACTGGGACCGGTACCCCAAATTTTCACTCTTCTGAAGTGAGCTTGGTTAAGAGCCAACCTTGTTAAAGGTTACAAACACGCTGTTAGCTGTGACCTTGTTAGAGGATTTAAAAGATAGTTTATCACTTAGTATCTGGAATCAAATGCTACCATCGTTGATCAAACACCCACTTGTCCTGTCAATAGGTATCGGGCATATCCAATGCTACTTTGTATTCAATCAAAATTTTTGATACTCCTTGGGATGTATCTCAATTACAAAAGACTTTTAATTCCTACTCTGTTAAGAGACTTGATGCTTCAATGGTTAAACTGAAACAGTAAATTAATTTGTTCACATATACAACTTAAATTATAGATTTTTAGAGCTACTGCAAGTACATTACCTTTCTGATCAATGTTATCAATTCAATACATTTGCTCCACACTGTTATGCTCTGTGATGCTGTATCACTATTCGTTAGTGTCCGCAGAATTTAGTTCTTTCCTCAGCTTGATTGATCAGGTCTGAATGAAGATTTTCTTCTCCTTCAGAATCTCTTCAGCATCTATTCTCTTGTCACTCCCCTTCAACACCTTCGTAATGAATTAGGTTGTCTCTTTATACACATGATTTCACCATTTCTTGGCTTTCTTGATCTTGGTGTGATCCACAATTCTCGCCAATTATATTTAAAGCAAAACTCTAGTTTTATCTCGTAGAGATATTCTTTCCAACTGGTCAAAGCAACTTTAAATCCATTACTTATATCTGGCTTTATCTTGTCGATTAAAACAATGATAACTATTAGTTAAGTCTATTTTTAGCTCTTGACAGCTAAGCATTTTGTCATTTCTGAAGTCTATGTTCTGTGGGTCAATACTTCAGTTAGTCATCGGTGATAACTGACTATTCCGTCGGTGTGACTTTAGTTGTCTTTGGGATCTCCGTCTGTCAGGAAACACTATAATTCTATTTGTTGGGTTACATTGTGCTTTGCTCGTCGGGCAACATTGTGACTTTTCTCGTCGGGTATCACTGTGACTTTGCTCTTTTACTTTGTCTGTCGGTGTGCACTCCATCGGTGTATATAGTCACTTTATGAATACTTGACTTATATGCATTACTGATAGCATAGCCTTTGATTCATCAGTTCTTTGAAGTCTTTGGCAGTATGTTTTATGACCATACATATTATATCAAGCTGACATAAATGAAAATACAATACATCAACTGATTTAATGTCTTGCATTAAATTTGTTATGTCTCTGTGATCATCAGCTTAACATCTTCAAACATTCAATCAGTTATAGTTCATCAGTTCATTCAAATTATTAATAAAGCTTTTAGCATCCTTGAGTCTCTTTTGCAATTCCAGATTGTGAGAATTTTATTTGTCAAGATCTTCAAGTGCAACCAAGAAGTGTCTTTGAACATTGCTAGAAACTTTTAAATCTGTCATCAGGATCTTCCTGAAGGTGTTAGACTTCCTTCAAGGGACAAACCTATGATTCCAATTGTTAGGATTGAGGGACACTGAGGGGGGGGGGGTGAATCAATGTTCCAAACTTAATTGAAAAAAAATGAAAGTAAACAACAAAATCATAAACAAAACATCCACAGTATTATAACACTATGACTTTTGCATGGAAACAAAGTTAAGGGAAAAACCACAACGGGGATGAACCCTAAAATAATCACTTTTGCAAAAATAATAAACTTGTTAAAGGTTTGAGTACATAAGAGGAATACATATGTATTAAGACCTACAACCTAGAGCTCATTACTCAGATTAGAACATATAAAGGATCACTGCCATACAAAATGACTGAAAAACAATTCAACAAAACTGAGCTGAGTAGCATCAACTATGCCTATACAATTCCATGTAAGTGCAACATAATTATTTGCAACTATCAATTGAACCTCTGATTACTGATCCTGCACATACACAACATGTATATATAAAATCATCACAAAAATTCAATCTTATATATCGATTTATAAAGATGAAATCTCCATTAGTTGGCCTCAAGAACAACATTAATAACGTGTGAAGCGTTAGCTAGATCCAAGGTCAAAATGTATTCCTAACCTTGAACAAAAACATAGTTAGTATCATACATGTTGGCTCTATCATTTACAAATCTCAAACCTATCCAATCATCGATATGTTAGGATCGTTGATTGATCCATTAGTATATTGTCATTGTTCTTCACTGTTCTTTGTCTAACCGATACTCAAAATGCCATAACTTGAACATCTGTTACTATTAACTATTGAAAAATTAGAATAAGGCAGAGTATACCTTATGGAAGTACCTCTTAGGTTCCCTGACCAAAACTCAATTGTACCTGTCTATACTGAATTATATACCAATCTCTATATCCTGTGTTTTTTTTCCATACTTAGCTAGATCTTCATTCTAACCTTCGGTAATTGCAAACCATGACAAATGACTGTAAGAATCCTATATAGTTTCCATCAATGACAACATACAAACCATCCATATCAATGTCTCTTTCCAACAAGATTTTCCGTCAGACTAGTTACATTGCCTTCCATAATGTTTGTTGATTCTGTGACCACCATACCTGAAATCCATCTTGTCCTTCCACCACCCCAATTTCCATTTGCTGGGAAACTCTTGATTCTGGATCCCGGGTGATTCTTTTACCCACCATAAACTCTTCCCATTCAACGACTCTCTCCAATGACTCATATTCTCATTAATTATTTTTTATATACAATGTGTATTTTTTTTATAACATGGAATTAAGAAAGATTCTAATTTGTTGATATTGACTACATGGCAGGAATGCCATCAAAAGGTCTCTGAAATATGTTTAGATTGGGGTTTAGAGGCATACATTAAACATTTATCAAAGTGATCTGCTTCTGGTCAGGAAAAACATCAATGTCCAATACAAAAAGGTGTGATTTTATCTTGTGGCTTTCTGGTAGATTATCCATGTATATTTTAATTTCGCTATCTTTGTCATTAGAATTAGCAATGGTCTTCCTTCAATGGGCCTTGACTCTTACCTTTATCAATTAATTTGCAAATATATGCATTTGGCATGCACTAGTATTTTCTCTAATATTTAAATATTTGACTGTAATATGAGGTATCCTAGACTAGATTTATTTAAGTTATTTTTGATTTATTTATTTGATGTAGATTGTACTTTATACTCTAGGAGACCAAATGAAATTATAGCTAGAGTCTATAATCTAGGATATGCATGTAAGAAAATTAGTGACCATTCTAAGAATAGAATTTTAAATTAACAGGGTAATGTACTCTTGGTTATATGAGTTTGAAGGTGAGATTCACAATGACTTTGAAGGTAATGGTCACAATTATTGGCAAGCTGACACTCAGGGTTTATATGTGTAATTTTGTGTTGTCATTATGGCAACAAAGTCATGTGAAGTTTTGACAAGTAAGTTCACAAACTTTGAAGATCAATATTTGGCTAAGTATAGAAAATAGAACAGAACAGAGATATACAGTTGATCAGAGAACCATCGCACGCGCATATGATCAAGTCAGAGTATGCGCCTTTGTACTTAAGATTTATGATATGTTATTATGCTTATTCTATACACACATGGTAAGATATGATAGTATGGAGAAGTTACAGCAAGTTCATGTGCCACTAGCAGTTCAACAAACAGAGCATGAAGCCGACTTCAGATTTTGATTAGCGAATAATATTTTGTTTTGTAATGGCCATGCGCATATTGTAATATGTTTGTAATTATGTCTTTAACACTCATGTAAACACGCTTAATCCAATTCATTTGGAAGCATTGTGTATGTTGATTTTGGGCCGACTAAGGTCTTGTTTTTGGTCACGTCTATTCAAGCATGTATATATACTTGACATGAAATTTTGTATTAAGTGTGAGGGTGGAAAATATGCAGAAAAGATATCCAGAAGAATAGTATAAAAAAATCAGTATGAGATAGATCTCTTTAAGAGATTAGACCATAAGCGCATAAACAAAACTGATTAAACAACAGTGTCATAACAACAGTTCATCTTTTGATATAGTGTATATCTGTTATCTGAAGGTTGTAGCCTTCATCCTATTGGGAAGTGAGCTCTGGCAGTGATCCATTCACCTTTAACAGGGTTTTGTAAAGACTTCTCCTAATAGGGAAAAGGAACTCTAACAAGTTCATAAGACTAGTACAATCATTTGCAGGTACTAATTCCCACCGGGGTTTTCCTCAGATCAAGGTTTCCCCGTAAACATATCTTGTGTTATGTTTCATTGTGTTATGCTTCATTTGTTATCTATTTGATTTTAGTTTCAATTTTATGAAATAAATATAATTGAAAAACACTAATTCACCCCCCTCCTAGTGCTTCTAACAACAATACCATTGATCCAGAAGTACAAAGAATCCCCGAAGTGATATGAAAACTAAAGATTTTGAATTCTTATTAATATGAGTGCATCAAATTTTCTTAAACCAAGTATAGAGTTGTACTATAAATTTCTTCTTCCACCGCAATCCAAAATAAATATTCTTGGATGGAAGCTATAATCATTATAAAGTTGGAGGTCTGTGTTAAGTGTGCATAAAATCACTAGAAGATGAACTGAGTAGCCAAATGATATAACTCAAAGAACATTCTCTGAATTTTCATATTTGACTTATATATTCTTTACAAGAACCTTGAGCTATAGGTTTTATATTTTGACTTACATATTTTCAACAAGAACCTTCAGTTACAGTTATGAAAAAATATAAAACTAAAATCTATGATTTTATATGAAAACATGTTAAATGTTGGAAGAATAAATGTACAAAATATAGCATAATAAGGTTATGGATTGTCTGTGTTACAAGCGCGCAAACTGATTTATCAAATTAGCATAGAACAATTAATTTTGAACCTCTCTCTCTCTCTCTCTCTCTCTCTCTCTGTGTGTGTGTGTGTGTGTGTGTGTGTGTGTGTGTGTGTGTGTGTGTGTGTATAACAANTCTCTCTCTCTCTCTCTCTCTCTCTCTCTCTGTGTGTGTGTGTGTGTGTGTGTGTGTGTGTGTGTGTGTGTGTGTGTGTGTATAACAAATTAGAGAAGCCATAGTTTGGGTGTCATTGAATTTTGATCTCCTACAAAATAACTGTTTCATAACAATCAGCTATCTCCCTGTATCAAATCTTCTTTCTCTTCTTTTTTACAAAAGGTAAGGAATCCATCTATATCATGGTTATTTTTTAGTTTGAAATCATCATAATGTAATAGAAACATCCATTAAAAAATGAATTCATTAGACAAAGTTGCCTGATTTCCCGCTCCCTCTTTGTCATTGCTTTTGATGTCGTGTACTACATCCTTAGAACTTCTAGCCTTGGCCTTCCTATTAAGGGAATCTACCTCCCTAACAATGATACTTTGATCAATGCTCAATTTGCAGATGACACTTCCCTGCTCTTTGAGTTGTTTGAAGATAAATTATCTAAGCTCTTGATAGACTTAACCTCTACTTCCTTGCCTCTGGTGCTAAAGTTTCTCCTCACAAATCCAATGTTCTTGGTTGGACTGAGGCTTCTCCTAACTAGTTGACGTCTAGTGGGTGGAAATGGGATAGCCCTAATAAGCTTGTCAGATATATTAGTCTCCCATTTTTTGTTGAACCATGTTCCGATTACATGTGGAAATGGATTAATGATAAAATGAATAAGAAGCATTTCAAATGGAAGACCCACTCTCTCTCTCCCTAGTAGGCTAGGTCTAGGTTGTTCAGAAAGCACTCTCTTCTCATCACATATACTTTTCTTCTACTTGGTTGTTTATCAATTATTAAACAAATATGTTGGAAAGGATTTTAAAGAAATTCTTGTGGTTGGATGGGCTTGGGAAGAGTAAGAGACATTGTGTAAATTGGGATTGGTTTTGTCGACCTAATAAATTTGGGGGTATAGGTATTAAAGATATTAAGGCTCACGGGGTTGGTTTGGAAGCGAAATGGATTTACAAGGCACTTTGGGGAAATGAGCCTTGGAATGTGTTAATTATGAATAACATTGAAAGATATGTCATCATGAAGGGTAAACAATGGAAATAAATCTCTATATGTGACATCATCATGGGTGACTTCAACTTGAAACTAATTGGTTCCAGTGTTTTTTCTTCTTTTCGGAAGGCTTGGTCTCAAGTTAGGAGATTCATCACTAATAGGGGGATTTTTGTGGGCCACCTTTTTATATAGTTGCATATAGATCTATTTAGTGGGGGCTAAGATGTAATGACAAGTCCCTTGCTCTGACACAAAGCTCTTCTACTAAGCTGTGGAAGAATAAGGGGATAAGTGTAATTAAGGATTTTTTGATTGATGGACAAGTAGAATCATGGGGGATATCAGTAACAGGTTTGGGATCCCTCCATCTCAGAAGAAGACCTACTCCTTGATTTGTAAAGGTTTGAATGGGGCCTCACTTGGTAAGATTTTGGATACTAAATCCTTCTTAGAGAAATTTAAATGGTGCGATGGCACTAGGTTGAAGGACACCTACAATTAACAATTGTATGGTTTGATCAAACATGATTCTGCTATTTTCACACAAGTAACCAAGTGTTGGGGTTTTGATTGTTCATTCTCTAATTGATAATTCTTATTTTATTTCTTTTTGCATACACCTATTGAGCCCCGAAAAAGTTGTTTTAGATGGTTGTTGCTTCTTAAATTTTTTTTTTGTTGGGTCAGTCCTTTCTTATATTGGTCTTGAACTTGTGACTTATAGTATTTGTAATGTGGAATAAAGTTTTGAACATTTATTCTTTGATTGTCAGTATACTCGTAAAGTTTGGTTTATCTTTCTCGGGTCTCCTATAGTGTGGAACTGTAAACCTAGTTTTGTCTTGGAGTGAGATCCTTTCTACTTATGTTGATGTCTTGAAGTTTGACCTTAATATGTTTTGGTCTATTCTTAGTTGTGAAGCTCTTTGGGTGCTTTGGAAAGATAGAAATAGCGAGATTTTTCAAAGTGAAAGGAGAAGATCTACTAAGTTTAATCTTAAACTCACCCACTTTTTAATTATGTCATAGGTCTCACTGTTGTTTTAAATTCTTGAAAGAAAATTCATGTTGCTAGTCTGTGAGGATTCCCTGAAGATTTTTAAACATGAAACCATGATTGTTTAGTACACTAGGGATTATCAATCCTTTCTGGATCATAAAGAGGTGGATGAGCTCAACAATATTTCAAAAGAATGCCATATTGAAAGGACAACTCAAGATAATGTGAATGATAGTGATGTTTGAGACAAATGGATTCATTATTCTATAATGGCTGCTAGTTTTGACAACAACTTTAATAGTGATGCTCGGGGCAACTGGATCTAGGATGCTATAGTGGATACTAGTTCTGATATCAAATTCAACATTGCCAATACTAAGGATAGTGATGGATGGAACTAATAGTGCCCGGCGATAATTATTTTTTTCTATATACCGGTTGTGATAATTAAAAATCAAACTCTATATACAGTGATGTATACAATGAAACTTTGATGTATAAAGTTAATATAACCACTGCTAAATAGGCAAGTAGGTAGCACTAGGATATTTCCCCCATTTTGGCAAGTGTATATTTGACTCAAGGTTAAGTTGATGATACTCTGATACTCTCTGAACTTCCATACATGGATGAATATTATATTGTTTCCTATTTTGCTAAACTACTTTAATAGAAAAAAAAATTCTTTCTGCAGGGATTCAATTCTAGGATAACTTCAGCAATGTCATGTATAATCCAATGTTGTAGATAAAATCATTGAAGGTTAAATTAAAATTCATTAAATTAGAAATGAATGAAATTGTAACTTAGCATCTATAAATTTTAAATTTTGCACTGATTAGGTGTGATGCTTCACATATTTCTTTCCCCTTCACATCAATTGGAGATGTTTTTTGGAGCTGATAGTTCATAGTTTACATGCTACAATTTTTTCGTTCAACCTTAAATAAAGGTTATTTTGTGTTATAGTAAGTATATAAATGCGAATATCTTTGAGAGATTAGTACTTGGGATGTGTATGACAACATACGAGATATTGTGAAGAGAAAAATAGAGAATATGCAAATATGTAGAGATGAAATCAGTGCTTGATATAAATAGGGAAGAGCAATCAACATTGCAGAGAAATTTAATTATATCCATAGTTCAAATATAAATGATTATACTCAGTATCATTGTGATCTTTCCCTGAAGAAGTAATCTTCAGTGGTTTTCAAGTAGCTATGAATCTTTCCCTAAGATAGTGCATCTTAGTCTGCAAGTCCTTTTTCTAGGAGTAGTGAACTCCTTCGCCTATGGCCTCAAATTTTGTAATAAAATTTATTCATATCTAGTAGTGTTTTATTCTCACTCTAGTTTTTCCTATCTTGGGGTTTTCATGTAGAATTATGGTGTTATGTGTTCTTCTCTTTGTGTTTTAGTTGTTTACTTTTGAGCATGAGTTATATGAATGAGTGAATGATTAATAATAAAGTTAAGATTTGAAGTATATGTTAGCTCATGACTTGACCCCCTCTCCACCCTTCTCAACATCTGAAAGTGTTCAATAGTTGGGCAACTACTACCAATGCCAGAGAAGACCATAAGAGGAAATGAAGTCAAAAAATAAATTGATAAGATCATCTGCAATAGACCTTGCAGTAATAAAATGAATAAGGAAAATCTTGAATCCATGTAGACCCCTACCAACCATATTCAAAATACTCCCTTGGCCACCATACTTTGTAATTCCCTTGCAATTGTTGGGGCATGTCATACCTGCATTGCATAAATTTAGTATGAGAAACAAAGAAGCATAATAATAAATAACAAGAGAAATGTGTAGGGAACTTCTCTTACAGTGCTAAAGAAAGGTACAATACAAAAATAAGAAGGGCCTAATCTATTATTACTAGCAAAATTAATACCCGTATAGTTGAAAAATGGAAGCACTTCCATTGCAGACTAGTTTAGCCTTCCAAGTAAGTGGTTTGGGGTCATGTCAAGAACCTTGAATTGGTCTCTGACTTGGATATGGATTTTCCCCCCTATTCTACCCCATTTCCCACTTTTTCTAGTCTATTTTCTGACACTCCAAACTACAAACTGGGACTTTGACCTCAGGGTCAAAGTTGACCTTTTTAGGTCAAGGTTGACCTCAACTTTGACCTAGGTCAAGGTTGACCTTGACCTTGGCCTAGGTCAGAATTGAATTTTTTCTGACCTTTGGTCCAAATTCTAGATTTCCAGGGTTTCCGAATGTTGGCCTTTGGAAAGAGTTAATTCCCTCTTTTGGGTCGGCTGTTTCGGTCTTCAGAGAAAAAAATCTTAAATTATATTTAATATAGGTACTCTTATAAGGGTATAGGTCTAATTGGAATTTAATTCTCCTTTGTAGGCCTCTCTAGAAGATTGTTCCCTAGATTGGTATATAAGGAAGCTTTCTCCTCTCATTTTCTCTAAGACTTGATAATGATAAGAAAGAGCAATCTAAGACAAGGACTTGAAGACTTGAAGAGTTAAATCCAAAGCTGAAGAAGAAAGATTTGAACCAAGCCAAGTAGCCATTGAAGCATTCATCCATTCTCAAGCATTCAAGCACTGCTCAAGCACTCAATTCATCAAGAAGATCCATTGGTGGCCATTGAAGGATTCAAGCTCCATGGAGCCCTCTTGTTAAATATTTCTCCATCCACATTCTTCCAAGCCTCTACCTATTCAAAGATCCATTCAATATTGGTGTTGAAGATCTACAATCAATTGGTTTGAGACATCCTACATCCTATATTTTTCATTCTACATTCTACATCCATTTGGTGCATACATACTTGTGCATACACAGATTCAAATCTGCCACAAGGCCTTCTACAAGCAAGGTGAATTTGTTCATTTAATTTGTTTTATTTATGCAATTTCAATTATACTTTGAGGTTAATTCCAAATCTCGGGTTTGACCAAGGTAAACCCCTCCCCCCAACATACAAATCCATTTTTCTTGTAGGTGCAGGTACAGAACAATGAGTCAGAGTGCAGATCTAGATACCATTTTTGGCAAAATTTTGGGATTCAAAAATAGATTTCCTATCAGAGACCTTTTAGGTCCATTCTTCCGTAGGTTAGAATTGGAAATTCTAGGCCAATGGTGACATTGACTTGAGGGTAAAAATTGGAATTGTGTCAGAATGTAAAAAGATTTCTGGGTTTTGTTCATTTCTGCATTTCTATTCTAGAATCGGTCTTAGATTTCCTAGAAACTGAGTGCAGACCCCAAAAAACAGCATTCTTCAAATTTGTAACATTTCAAGGATAGTACTTTTTCGCTATTCCTTTCAATAAAAGTTCTTAATCTTTCTAGATCTATCACACATTATTTTCTATAAAACAGAATTTAAGATCTTCTTTATTCTTATTGCCAATCGATTGATTCATTTAGGTATTAATCCTTCCTTTGGGGTTAATCAATTTGGATCCTTCCTTTGTGTATTTTAGGATAAAAGGAACATCTTATTTATCCCTTAAATTTCAATAAACATTCTAATTTCAAATGTAACAACATCCATCTCATCTTACCTTAAGTCAATAATTCTATTTCTTATAATTACATTTTCTTATCTTTACATTTTGGTGAACC
Source organism: Thuja plicata (assembly GCA_018584345.1). Lineage (NCBI taxonomy): Eukaryota > Viridiplantae > Streptophyta > Pinopsida > Cupressales > Cupressaceae > Thuja > Thuja plicata. The sequence goes on along the minus strand of MU214837.1, from coordinate 8,769 downwards.
CGCGATAGATAACTCTTTCTTTTTTGGTGTTAGATTTACATTTTTATGTTAGATCTTTCATGTATATTAGATTAGATTTCTTTTATGTTCTTGCATTTACATTTCAAAAATAAAAATAAAAATCGTGTGTTTCCTAAATTAGTTCATTTGCATTGCATTGGTGTATGAGATTTAGTACTTCTAGTCCTACTTATAGTATCCTGGTTAGAAGAAGTCATAGACTTATGGGTTCCTTTGATCCGGAGTCTTCCTCTCCTTTCCTTAGGATCCCAGATGACAACTTGACCACTCATGATTCCAATCCTTCTATGGAGCATAACTCTTCTCACTCATCTCATGATGAGGATGATGCTTTAAGAGTTCCTCTTGAACAAGTGCAAAAAATTTCAACCGAACTTGATAAAATGGGAAATTGGCTTATTCAAGAAAACCATAATCAAGATTCCATCCAAGCTATAGAGGCTCTTAAGAAATTCCTTCGTGATAGTGATCAAGGTGTTAATCTCTTGCGCGGTATCACTCATCTTGTGCATTTAAATGTTAAAGCTTTAGCTCAAGAGGCTTGAGATCTAGGATTCACTATTCCTATAACTAGTGAGGGACCTTCTTCTGTTCCTTTACCTAGCATTCCTACTTATAATACTCCTTTGATGACTACATCTCTCCCATTTTTTTCCATTCCTGTGAGTGTTCCATCGATATCGCTACCTACCTCATAACCTTCATATCATAGTGTTCCTTTTACTTATTCCAATCCCTTTCCAACTGTGGTTCCAAGTGTTCAACCGGTTGTGTCTTCCATTCGAGCCGCTTCCTACACTTTTCCTAGCGTTCCCAATGTTTCTATGTCACATATTTCTGATAATTATTCCACAATTATTCCTGACACTTCCTACACTTTTCCTAGTGTTCCCAATGTTTCTATGCCACCTATTTCTTCTAATTATTCCACAATCATCAGTTTGGCTCAAATTGTGTCATCTTTACAACAACAACTTGCATCTTTAACCCAATCCAAGTTTAGCATTCCTACATATGACATGGGTAGTCCTTTATCCTTAGACATTATTTGTTCTACTGTCCCTCAGCAAGATAATATGCCTCATCTTGAGAATTACAATGGTAAAGGCGATCCTATTACTCATGTTAAAACATTTCAAATCCTTTGTAGTGATTATGCTGATGACCCTAGGATTTTAGCTAAGTTGTTTGCTGGGACTTTTCATGATAAGGATTTGTAATGGTATTGTTTTTTACCTCCTTATTCTATTGATTCTATTCCTAAACTTGCTAACACCTTTATCCAACAATTTCAAAATAACATTAGTCCGCAAGTGTCCTTAACTGATTTAATGCATTGTAAACAAAACACTAAGGAAACATTGATTGATTTTATTGGTATATTTAAGCATTTGTATGCTCATATTTCTTATTCTATTCTTGATATTGATATTCAACATATGTTCATTTCAAATTTAAAAAAAGATATTAGAGATAAGATTCTACTTACTGAATTTACCTCTTTTCAACAACTTTGTGCAGCACTTCATCATTATCAATTACAAGTGAGTCATTTTGAGAGAAACACTCCAATGGCTCCTGTTCTATTTGATAAGAGTGGCACTGCTCCTAATCCTAATAAATTTTAGAAGCCTAGCAACTATGTCAAAATCAATAAACAAGAAAATGTAGTTGTTGATCAAGTTGTTGTTACATCCCACAATGCCACTTCCGCATCCACTGCTTTCCATATGAATCGTATGTTTACTCCCCTCTTTGAATCTTTAAATTATATTATGAGTAGGTTGTTAAGTGCTAATATGATTACCTTGCCTCCTATATGACCTCTTCTCCCTACAACGATAGCATCAAAATCCTTTGATTCTAAAGCTTTTTGTTAATACCATTGACATAATGACCATGATACTGAAAAATGTTATTCTCTAAAGAATAAGGTTTAAGACTTAATCAATTCTAATGCTTTATCTATGGATAATTTTGATGGTAATGGGAATAAATTTTTCTCTCCTCCTATCAAAATATTCAAATCTATATGAATCCTTTACCTACACATGATACTAATACCATCGCTCAACCATCTTCTTTGAATATTGCTTACGATTCAAAGATGGATGATCTTAATCACATTGTTAATCATGTGGAGTGCGCTATTTCATCTCAACCTATTATTCAAGATCCTTTGCCTCCACTTCAACTTCAAGTTCCACCTAAACCTCAGAAACAAATGAAGGATAAACGACCTAGGGAACTTTGAATTACCTTTGATAATTATGAGACTATTAAGGCTCCCGATGGTCCCCTTTATATTTATTCTAGGATTGCTAAGACACCTTTGTGTGGTTGTCTTGTTGATCCCACGTCTTTAATAAATTTCATTACTGAGGAAAACCTTTTTATTAAAGTCTTACAACGTGATTATTATGATACATTTGATGCATGCATCCAAACTTGTAATGGTTTTCTCTATCCTGGACTTGGTTCTATTAACTTGCCTGTTGAACTTTGTGGTAAAGTTGTAGATACTACCTTCATTTTTGTTCCCACTTTTGATCAATTTCAAGTCAAATTTGGTTTGCCTTGGATAACTGCTATGCATCCTATTTCTTCTCCTATTCATAGATGTCTTATGTTCATTCATAATGGAGAAGTGAAAATGATTAATCATAGTTTTTATAAACCTTCAAGGCCTAGAGATTGTGCTACTCTTGATTTATTTTGGCCTTCATTACCTAACTCATGTCCTCCTCGCCCTGATAAACTTTTTATTTCATATCAAGCCTATAACATAGCAAGATTGTTGAGTTAAGCATTCCTCAGATAGATCTTAACCGTGGTCTTTTGCCTACTCCTTCTATACCTCCTTTATCCATTACAACTAGCTCTATTACTCAACCTCCTAGTGTCTCTTCTTAGCCTACTGCAAATCCTACCAATCCTCCTATAGAATATGTCAAGGAACCAGTTGTTATTCCTCCTAGTTCTCAACATTTTTTAAACAAGGCGAAGCATAAAAAATTTGCTAATGAACGTCTTAAGAAGCATATAGCTAATGCTAGGGCCTGTGCTTTTTTTCTTTGAAATTATTTACCTTCTTTTGACCAACCCATGCCTGATGTGTTGGAAGAAGTTAATGCTCATAACGATGATGTTAAGATGAATGAGTATGATGATCCTATTCACAACTTAGATCCTATATTAATTAATCTTGATGAGGAAGATACTCTTGATGATCCTATTGATCCTGGTGATGAATATGAGACCATCGATCTTGATACCGATTTACCTCATATACTTTCAACTCAATTGATAATTACACCTAGTATAGAGCAACACAATTCTAAAGAGGATCCTTGTTTGGAACTAGCTATTATTCCTACTGTATTGGATATAGTCCCTCTTGCGAGTTTCCCACCTTCCTTAAATGATATAAATTGAGACGGGGAGAGTAGGTGATGCACCTGATTGTCTTATCCTTTAGGGTAGCTCTTTTTGTTTTTGCATGCTGTATTGTGCTTCTCCCATAATGTTTTTGCTAAATGTTTGCTAGAATCTTTTATACGACCCTTGTTACTTTGTTGGTGCAAGGTGATAAAGGAATCAAACCTATTGTACAATTCCTCTATATGTACCTTTACTCTTCTATATGTTGTTTTCATGTGATGTTGTGCTTTTGTTATTGTTCATAAATGTTTTCCTTGTGTAGTCCTCTTGGATCTATGACATGGTAGCACTGATTCTTTTTGGTATCCATGTTGTGGTCCAAAAAGAATCTTCTTGGTAACTCTTGAGTATTTTTTCCTCCATTGTGATTGTAGTTCTACTTTCTTTGGAGAATGATGTCAATTCATTTGCAATAATATCATATATATATATATATATATATGACCATAATGACCCCACAGTAGGTAGATCCCTTCTGTGTTCTTTGTATCTTCATGTGGTATTTTCCTTGATTTGTCTTCGTTTGGGGGCATCTCGTAGTGGAAACATAGTCAGTAGAGTTGTTTATGTTTTCGTTAAATCCATTGCTCCTGTTAAAGTGCTAGCAATGACTTTAACATGGGGGCATACGCTCTACTCAGTTTTTGCACACACACACACACGTTCAAAATATTTTCAAAACTTAAAATTTTCTCCCTTTATGGATTAAAGACTAATCCTTAAAGCACAAATTTTTACCTTATAGGATCTCTTGATCCCTCCAGTTTAAATTTATATGGATATCTTGATCCCTCCAGTTTAAATTTATATGGATATCTTGATCTCTCCAGTTTAAATTTATACGGATCTCTTGATCTTTCAAGTTTTAATTTACAATGTTTTGATCCCTTAAGGTCAGAAGGTGTCCTTAAGACCGGATCTCCTTGATGGGTTGACTAGTGAGTAGCTAGGCAGTTTAACTCCATCTTTCCACTTGCACTGTTTTCTTATGTGGTTCACAATCAGACATAAGTTCTCATTTGGTGAGGTAATCACACCCTCTCTCTTTTTCTCCTTAACTGGTGATGTCTCTCTCATCATGATCTTAGGGTTGATAAAGGCTTAAGTCCATGGGGGCTTGAGGATTCCTTTGTCCCTTTTGATTTCAATAAGATTATTTGTTCTTTATGTTCTCCTTTACCAAGAGTTTGTATTGAGTCCATACTCTTGCTAAAGTAGGGGCTAAATGTATAGTCGGAAAATTGAAGCACTTCCATTGTAGATTGGTTTAGCCTTCCGAGTAAGTGGTTTGGGGTCATGTCAAGCACCTTGAATAGGTCTCTGACTTGGATTTGGCCTTTTCCCCTGTTCTGCTCCATTTCCCACTTTTTTCAGCCTGTTTCTAACACTCCAAACTGCAAACTGGGACTTTCACCTCAGGGTCAAAGTTGACCTTTTTGGGTCAAGGTCGACCTCGACCTTGACCTAGGTTAGAATTGACCTTTTTATGACCTTTGGTCCAAATTCTAGATTTCCAGGGTTTCTAAATATCAGGCTTTGGAAAGAGTTAACTCCCGCTTCCGGGTCGACTGTTTCAGTCTTCGGAGAAACAAATCTTAAATTATATTTAATATAGGTACTCTTCTAAGGGTATAGGTCTAATTCTAATTTAATTCTCCTGTGTAGGCCTCTCTAGAAGATTGTGCCCTAGATTGGTATATAAGGAAGCTTTCTCCTCTCGTTTTCTCTAAGACTTGATAACGATAAGCAAGAGCAATCTAAGACAAGGACTTGAAGACTTGAAGAGTGTAATCAAAAGGTGAAGAAGCAAGATTTGAAGCAAGCCAAGTAGCCATTGAATCATTCATCCATTCTCAAGCATTAAAGCACTCCTCAACCTCCCAATTCATCAAGAAGATCCATTGGTGGCCATTGAAGGATTCAAGCTCCATGGAGCCCTCTTGTTGAAGATTTCTCCATCCACATTCTTCCAAGGCTCTCCCTATTCAATGATCCATTTAGTATTAGTGTTGAAGATCTACAAGCAATTGATTTGAGACATCCTACATCCTACATTTTTCATTCTACATTCTAGATCCATTTGGTGCATATATATTTGTGGATACACGGATTCAAATCCACCACAAGGGCTTCTATAAGCAAGGTGAATTTGTTCATTTACTTTGTTTTATTGATGTAATTTCAATTATACTTTGAGGTTAATTCCAAAACTGGGGTTTGACCAAGGCAAACCCCTCCCCCCAACATGGTGGTACCCTAAATTTTGAGAATTTAGAAGTCTCAATCCATTATCAAGAAGAAAGTTTCTCCATACTAAAAAAATTAAAGGAAGGAAGCTTTATGACACAAATAAATAGAACTAACTAATCGAAGCCTTAAGAAAATGCTGGAATTTCAACCTGCTACAA
>MU214822.1:426819-446225 GCA_018584345.1 Thuja plicata | reverse complement strand
AGGATACTTTCAGGAGGAGTACGACCCACAAAATATCCAATCAGCGTATATTTTTCTAACCATTCACAAGCAGAATCAAATTCCTGTGGATTAAGAACAATATCAGGGTTACCTCATGAAAGACCTTTGGGATGAACTTGCGGGGATGTTTGTTCAGAGGAGGCACCATGGCTGTCTGAAGCTTCAACTCGTGCACCAACAGTTACTGCTGGGCCGAAGTTGGCCGGAGCCATAATAAAAGCTAACCCTAATGCAAAAGGGATCCCGCAGTAAATGCGGTTTGATAGATGGATGGCTCAGAGTGGAAACACAGACAGTACGCCATACACATGAAACCCTAGCAGAGCCTTGTTAACTATTTTGATTTAGTGTTTTGTGATAAAATTAAGAATCGTATTTTTAAATATGTCATTAGAAGTCAAACTTTTTATTTTAAATTTTAAAAATATATTTTCACACTTGTGAATAGTCTATGGTATGTTTATTTGAACCCTTTGTGTATAAACAATCTATGTACATATGATCACCTGGAATTTAATCATCCTCAATATCACAATTTTGAACTAATCATATGTGGATAGCTATGCAAACTATTACATTTTTCTCTATTATTCTCTCCATACAATGTTTTTGATATTATTTAATAGATTAAATAAAAATAAGAGACAAAAAAACATATCATATAGTTTTCTTAGACAATTTTTATTATATATTTTACGGTGGACATGGTTTATCCTTTAGAAGCTTCTCTAGTACCTATTTTGGGTTTTGTGTTATAGTCGTCAGATCCTTCTCCATGTCATAAGGAGAACCTTTCTCCTTGCCAAGTTGTCATGGCTTGTTCCCTGCCCCTGCTAGGTGTACGCGTTATTTCTTCAAAGGAACTATTGTCATTACCTTCTCCTAGGTCGTTCATTCTAAGCCCATTGATTTTCATTGAGAATTTCTTAGGGAATGGGCCTAGCCCTTATCTCGAGGTCAACCCTTCAACTACCAAAATGTGGTCAGAAATTCTAGGAGAAAAATCTGTGGGAAAGCCTTCTACTCCTATAGTGTCTCTTAAGGTGGGTCTCTAGGTTGGAGAAGTTGCTATTTTTGTTCCAGAAACTCTGGTGGATTGAAGTATGTTTCTTCTATGGAGTTGACACTGGTTGGTAAGTTCATGGGCCCTCGACCCAATATTAAAATGGTTAGATATTTTGTTAGGAAAATATGGATATTAAAGGGTCAGGTGGACATTGCCACTTTACCCAAATGCTTTTTGTCCTTTTCCTTCTCTAATAAAGAAGATCTGGATTATGTTTTGTGTAGGGGTCCTTGGATGTTTGGTATAACAGCTGTGGCCTTTTGTAAACAGGCTCCAAACTGGGACTATTCTTAAAATTTCTTCATGGCCACCCCGGCCTCAGTAAGATTTCCTAGCTTGCCTCTGGAATAGTGGAATGAGGAATTCCTTAAGGGTTTGGCTTCCAACTTTGGGGGGGGGGGTAGATTATTTCAATTGAATCTATAATGCCAACCAAGTCCCATCTAGTTTTTGTCAGGATTTGTGTCAATATATGCAAGTTTGACAACCTTCCTTCAGTTATTAGCATTAACTCTAAGCTGGGCATATGGAATTAGGAAGTGGAATTTGAATCTTTGCCCTTTGCATATTTTGTGTGTCACAAAATGGGTCACTGGGGAATGAAATATCTGAAGAAAGTTAAAAAGGATACTAAGACAATGGATTTTGGCTCAAAACCTCATAAGGAGACCAAACAAGTTTGGAAGGAGATTAAGCCAGATGTTGTGACTGAAGGTGATAGCGTCAACAAGGTGGATTGGGTCCTAGTAGGAGGCCAAGGAGATATGGTAGATTCTAATGGTCATCCTGATCTAGAAGATGGGGAATTTGTTGAATCTGTTACTTATGTCTTTGACTCTTTGGTAAGTGGCTCTCCCCTAGAGTCTGGTTCAACTCCCAAATCCCATCTTATGATGGTAATGCTAGATCTTTGGGATATCAGATGAAGGATCTCTTAGTTCCTATGGAGGTTTTTATTCCTATCCAGGTTTATGACATTAACCTCAAGGGTTTTCTGATTAATGTGAAAGGTGCCCTGCATATTTCTTAGCTAGACAATGATGTGATGGGGGAGAATTCCTTGCCTAGTAATCCTAAAAAATTCTAATGAAGATGAATTTTATTCTTTTCTTGACACCCATTCTAGGAGTGGAGATGAATACCCTATTGTTCATGATGGCCTTGATCTCTTGGATGAACTAAATGGAACTCCTTGGACCACTCAAATGGGGAAGAAACAAAAAAAATAGCAGAAAAAGTTTTCAACTCCTTGCTCTAAGGGAGAAGTTACCCATAGTAAAGAAGATGTAGGATCGAAGGTTCTAAGTTTGAACGTAGATTTTGAATCTCAAAAAAAAACCCAAGGAATAAGTTCAGAGAAAGAGATTAGAAAAAAAGAAAGAAAGAAGGATATAGTAGATGGAAATTAGTTGACCATCCAAGAAGTTTGTACCTTGGTTAAGAAATGAAAGTCATTTAGTGGAATATCAAGGGGTTAAATGCCTCCCATAAGAAGGATATGATTAGGAACTTGGTTAGAGATCAAAAACCTGATATCATTCTTGTTCAAGAGACCAAGATGGTGAAAAAAAAAGTGAAAAAATTAGAATCTTTAAAAATGGTGGTGTTGCTGGCTCTAGCTTTGATGGAGCCTCGGGTGGTATTGGTGTCTTTTGGAACTAGAATAATATCACAGGTGAAGTTTTAGGTGATAACTTAAACTTCCTAAGCATTAAATTTGTCCACCTTAAGTCTGATTTTGAATGGGTTACTACTAATACTTATGCTCTTAATACCAAAGCTAGTAGGGATAAGTATTGGAAGTTGGTTGAGAATCAAAGGATTTCTTTCCATGATTCTCCCTTGATAGTTATAGGAGATTTCAATTTTCCTTTGAAAAATAATGAGAAGTTTGGAGGGCTTGATAACCAGAGTCAACTAGATGGTAGAGTTGATCTCATGGTCTTTGCTAATAGACATGCTCTCTTTGATATTGATCTCCAGGGTGTTAATTACACTTGGTATAGTATAAGAGTTGGTATAGATATTATTCAGGTCCACTATGATCATTCTCTGATATATGGTAGTTGGTTCAACAACTTTTTTTGTTCGCTTTCCTCTCTCATGAAGGTTGGGTCCGATCACTTCCCTATCTCCTTTATTACTGACCCGATTAAGGTTACTGATAATCTCCCCCTTAGATTTAAGAAAATTTGGATAGATCACCTAGAGATTGATCAGAGGATTAGTGACTCATGGAATTTTAACATTCAAGGCATTGCTATGTTTAGGTTGTCTAAGGAACTCCATCATATTAAATAGAATATTAAATCTTGGAGTAAGGAAGTGTATGGTGACATCTTTAAAATAAACATGATATGAAAAGGGAGATTGATGATATTTAGGAAACTATCTAGCATATAGTAATGTCTCAAGATCTTAAGGATAGGGAGGAGACTCTTTTGGCCAAAACTCATAATATCATATCCAAAGAAGAAGTGTACTAAAGACAACGGTCATGATTTCTATGGTTGAAAGTTGGAGATAAGAACACTAGGTTCTTCCATATGTATGCTTCTAAAGATAGAGCTTCCAATAGAATTTATAAACTCAGGTTGGATTTCGGTGTGATAAGTAATGATAAGGACATTTCCTTGGCTATGGTTGACTTTTTCTATTCCCTCTTATCTAAAGACAATACGCTTTCCCTGGAAAACCAAGCCTTGCTTCTTGATGCTATTCCCTCCATCTTGGATGATGTTACTAATAATAAGTTGACTACTATCCCCTCCTACGAGGAAATCAGGCTTGCTATATTCTCCTTTGAGGGTGATAAGTCCTCGGGCCTGGATGGGTTTCCTTTGTTCTTTTTACATACATTTTGGCACATCGTGGGCCTGGAAATCTACAAAGTTATGAAACAATTCTTTGGGTCAAGAACTATGTTTAAAGAAATTAATGTTACCTTCATTGTCTTCATTCCCAAAAAACTAGGAGCTAATTTTGTGGATTCCTTTAGGCTGATCATTTTATGTAATTTGGTGTACAAATTTTTTTCCAAGGTTCTCACCCTTAGACTGTTGTCCATTCTCCCCAATATTATCTCTCCCCAATAGAGTGGTGTTGTCTCTAGCAAGAAAATTCTTGATTCCATAATGAAGGTGCACAAGGTCATTCATTCTACTCACTCCTCTAACAACTATGGTTTATTGTTGAAACTCAATCTCTCAAAGGCTTATGACCGGGTGGATTGGGATTTTATGATCAAGTTTCTTCATTCCTTTGGGTTCTATGATAAATTCTTGCAGCTAGTTTTGAAGCTCATTAGTACTTCTATGGGTGTGGTTATTGTGAATGGCTCTTCTTCCAGATTCTTCAAGCCTTCTAGAGGGCTCTGTTAAGGTGATCCATTATCCCCTATTCTCTTTTTCTTTATGGCGTAGTGTCTTGGTCTCTATTTTTAGAGACTGGTGATTGATGGATCCATCAAGGGTCTCACTTCTTCCTCTACTTCTAGGACGTGATCCCATGATAAATCTGTTGATGACACTATTATCATGGGCTTTTCAAACATTTAGGAGGCCAAAATGATTAAACAAAAACTTTCTAATTATTCTTAGGCTACTAGGAAAATTGTTAATTGGAATAAGAGCTCTCTTTTTTTATTAACACACTAGTGGAAAGAAAAAATAGAATTGCCAGAATTATTAGTTGCAAAACTGGTGCTTTTCCTACCACTTACCTTGGTCTAACTTTGTGCTTAAGACCTCCTAACTCTTTTTGGGCTTGTGTTGTTGGCAGATTCAATAGGAAATAAAATTTCTAGGAAGGAGAACTGTTAAGTCAAGCTGGTAAACTCCAACTCTTGAAGGCCTCTCCTTAGAGTCTCCCTATCTATGCCCTTAGTCTATTTAAAATCCCTAGTAAGTTTATAGAAATAATTGAGAAGATTCAGAGAAATTTTCTTTGGACAGGGGTGGAAAAAAGAAAGATATTGGCTTTAGGTTCTTGGGACAAGATGTGCACTCCAAAGAAGTGGGGAGGCTTGGGGATCCGCCTCTTAAGAGTTACCAATTTGGTGAGAAAAAAGAGTGGAATGAGATTATCCACAATAAATATCTCTACTCTTTCCCACATATATTGGATTTTATGATGTTTACGGTGAAGGTGGAGGGATATTTTATTTGGAATTGTATCCAGTAAGCTAAGGAGACAAATTTCAAGGGAGCTAAGTGGTATTTGTGTAATGGAAAGAGAATTAAATTCAGGGAAGATTGTTGGCTTAAATATTATCCTCAAAATTCTATTCCTTTCCTCCAACCTTTTATATACATTTACTAGCAAAGGTTTGGTCCATGGGTTAGAGATTACTGGGGGCGCTAGTCTTCGGTTGATCTTTTTGGGGTTGATGTCTCTCTTAAGCCTCTGATGATGGATTTGAATATTTGGAAAGTGGAATCTACTAGGGAGGATGATTGAATTAGGGGATCCTCCCTTTTGGAGTCTTTTATGTTCCCTCTACCTCTAAGATTTTGTTGAAGCATCATGATCCTCCTCACTTTTGGGCCCAGGTTTGGGATAAACGGTTAATTCCTAAAATTAATATTTTGTTTTGGCTGGTTTTGCAGAACAATATTTTTACTATTCATAATATCCAAAAGAGAGGCATGATTCTTCCTAATAGATGTTTTCTATGTAAGAATTTTGAGGAGTCAATTTAAAATATGGCTATAGACTGTCGTTACTCTTGGGAAGTCTGGTGCATCATTTTGCAATGCTAGAAAATATATTGGTTTTTCCTAGACAATATAGATAATTTCTTCACTCAATGGAGAAATGTTGAGGTTAGAATGGATAGGTTTCTATGGAACATAATTTCCCCTCATGTTATTTGGAAATTGTGGAGAGAATGCAATGAAAAAGTATTTAGATACATTTCCCTTCCTTTGACGGTGATAGACGATAAGATTAAGAGAAGTATTAAGGAGAATTGTAATGCCATGAATGGAGATAAGATGGATTTTTATGTTGGATTTAATACTGTTGGCACTAGAGTGAACTCCTCATCTAAATGAGAGAATGTGATATGGCTTTCCCCCCTCCTGGCTAGATCAAAGCTAATTTTGACGGTGCGGCGAAGGGTAAGCTGGGGCAGGATTATTCAGGATTTCACGACTAATTGTCTTTCTGCCATAGCACTCCCTATTGGTATCCAAACCAATCATGTGGCGGAGGCTATGGCTCTCCTTCAAACTTTAAAATAATAAAAGAGGACATGTCTTCAAATGTGTGGATTGAAAGTGACTCTATGAACATTCTAAACTATCTCATAGGGGTGACTAAGCCATCCTGATCTATTAAGGAAATTATAGAGGAGGCCGAATAATAATTAATTCCTTTAACTGAGTTATTATTTATCATAACTTTAGGGGGGCTTATAGTATAGAGGATACATTGGCCAACATTGTTGTCAGTGCTAAGGACATCATACCTTGGCATGGAGGAAATGGTTTGACCATCTGTTTCAAGTCCAAGTTTGCATTTGATATGACTCACATCAAAAGAGAAGATTTGGAATATCTTAGAAAACTATGATGAAAAGACACAAGTTAATTAAAGAAGTTATAGGGGTTACGGGAGGTCTCAAATTTCCTGAGATGGCTCACTGTAGACATGTGTATACTAGTGTGGTGTTCAATTTGAATTTTTTCATTGTGTTGTATCTTTGTATTGTCTTTACCATTTCTGTTGAGAGTCTGTTCTCTGAGGGCATTATGGGTGGAGGACTTAACCGTAGGGAGCTGAAGAACTGCACAAAATGGAAGAATAAGACTAAGGTCTGGGATAAGATTAGGAAAGGAGGGCTCACCACATACATGGAACACCTTCATTAGTTCAAAGAAGAGGTCAAGACGGATTTTGTTGATAGCTAGAATGATGGCACTATGAATATTAGGGGAATGGATATGAAAATCATTGAAGAAATTATGATGGAGGTTTTTGGGTTGAACTCCAAGGGCATGAAGTTCTATAGAGACAAGAAGACCTCCCAATAGGCCATTCAATAATTCACTAACAACAAGGTGGAGGTCGAGAGCTTGGTGAAGGACTCTGGTGGTTGTTATGTTGTGGATACTTTCAAGGAGATCTAGGCAAAGGTTATGACTTCTCTTATGGAGTATATCACTCTGGATGCAAGGTATAAGTGTGCCTGCTCCTATCATTTTGTTCTTGTTTTTCATTTTAGACATAAGGTTAGGGTTTCTTTCATGTTCTTTCTACTGTAGTCCCTTTGCCATAGCATTATTGATCATAGGAAGAAAATGAGTAATCACATTCTATATGAGGGTCTTATCCTTTTAATTATAGAACATATTAAGAGAGTTGTTTTTATTATCCCTATTATCCTCTCAGCTAGGGACTCTAGTTCTGCCAAGGCTTTGGCTAAATAGATTAGGGAGGGTGAGAGTAAAGAGGCGTTGACAGTAGGTAAAAAATTAAAATTTGAAAATAAAGATAGCATGGAAATAGATTCTGAAGGTGAGAGTGTTGATGGTTATGTGGATACTAAAATTTATCCTTACACCTAGTCCGAAGAGGAAAGAAAAGAGTCCCTGCCGACTTTGGTTAGTGATTCTGGTGAGGAAGAGGACAAGGAAGATTATTCCCATGAAGCTAAGGAAATATTTGATGACCCTGAAGCCAAGGATAAATATGTGGATGTGGGTGGTCAAAAGGTCTCCATTCTGGTCAATTATGCTAGCTCTAAGGAACATGATGTTCCTATTTCTTAGAATATTGAAGTGGTCATGGAGGTCCATTCGAATAGGAAGTAGGATAATGAGATTCATATTTTGGAGACTAATGAGAAGGGTAATTGCCCTTCCATCTCTAGGAAAATTCCCTTTGTGAAAATGGTTGACATGCAAGAAAGAAATGTTCAACTCCTTAAAGAGGATATGGATGACAAATTGATCCCCCTTTCTGTGTCCTCTAAACAACAAAGGCGATGCCAATGTATTCATTCCACCTCATGTAATGAGTTTTCCAGGAAATTAAAAGCCTCAATCTTAGTTTCTTCTCCCTCTCTACCAAATTTGATCTTCTTCATGGGAATTTGGATGTTGGGTTGGTGGGGATGGAATTCTGGAAGGAGAAAGAGGATGATAAAAACATGAAGGATATCGAGGATAGAATGGATATTTTGGAGAACACTCTTAAGAAGCATATTCTAGATAATAACCTTTTTATGGGTTTTATGATGGAGTGCTTCAATACCATAAAGTTTGAGCTAGATGTTGGGTCTCTGATAGTGAATCTCAAAGATGACAAAGATGATGCTGGTGATGCAGGTCTAGGAAAGTGTACACTATTTGTAAAAAAAAAGAATATCCATGATAGGATACTAGAGCTCTTAGATTTTAATATGACCATCAAGAAGATGTTTGAGGCCAAGGAAGAGGCGAAGGGAACTCTTCTAAAGTTTTCCTAGTTCTTCTTATTCCTTTGTTTTTTTGCTAGTTTTGTTTTAGGATTTCTGGTTCTTGGTGTTCTTGTTGGTTTCTGGTTTTTTGGTTTTTTGTGTTGGTTCTGGGTTTTGTGAGCTAGTTTCTAGTCCTGTTTCAATTTAGTGGGCTTAAGGTCTATTCTTATTTTGTAAGGATTGTAAGGGGTTTTCGGGTCCCCCTATAACTTGTTATTACCAGCAATAAAAAGAAATTATTTTGTATAAATCATTTAACAAGGTCATTTGTGAGAAGGGGTTCTAAATCCTCTAGAGAGTTAGATCCTAACATTTCTCATTATACTTCTAAGAAGGTGCTAGTCACTCATAATCATCTGAGCCCCTAATAGAGTATTATAAGATCCTAATAGGGAAACTATTTTACTATAGTGAAGAGATTTGTATCATCCCCATCATTATTTTATCCCTCTTACAAGCATTTCCATGATAAAATTAGTGGTGTTATATGTTATACTGTGTGGATATTTGAATTGTTTTATTCCCACTACACAGTTACTCTTTCATGTTTCATTGCTTACAAGTTGATTAAAAGCATTATCAGATTATTGGTTGAATTACTAGATTTCTTGTTTACACTGATTCACCCCCCTCTCAATACATCTATATACTAACAATTTGTATCATATCCTAGTGCCCTTGAAGAAGCCTAATGACTTGGGTGAGATCCTTAAGGGAGATATGAAGTTTATAAAATATAACTTATTGAGGCTTAGGGTATGATTAAGTGAAAGTCAAGAACTTATTAAACACCTATCTAAGAAGAGTAGATTTTATGAATTTGTGGTTGAAGTTGTGGCCTTGGAGAATGAGTAGCTATCTAAGGGTAACAAGGACATTCATAAGGTGTTAAACAAACCGACATGTAAATGCAGTTGTAAAACTTCTCAATGAGAATGTGTTAAGATATGGAAGTACATAAAGTTGCAGATGAAGCTAATAAAGTTACAGAGGATACCCTAAAATCCAAAGAAGAAACCCTAATGGCTAAGGTGGATGACCTTTTTAGATCTGAATAAGAAGTTGTTGCATTGAGGGAGCACCTACATGATTCAAATGAAGAAAAAGGTAATTCCATAAGAGAGATTAAAGATCTGAGAAATGAGTATGAAAAGATGAAAGAAGATTTGAAGGGTGCTAATGGTATGTTGGGAAAGTTCAACAAGAGTTTTGCTAAACTTGATGAAAAAATCTCTATCCAGAGGAGAAATAATGAAACACAAGGATTAACATTTTTTGAATTTGAAGTTGGTGAGACATCTGGTACAAATAAGATCCATGCAAAAGGAAAGTCTTCACAAAAGCTGAATAATAACAAAGATGGTAAGAGGAAGTATAAACCAACATTTTTCAATTTCCACAAGGATATAATGATAATATTTATAGGTCTAACCTACATGTTACTATATTTAGAAATTTATTTTGTAGATCTGATGTTTATAATACTAGAACTAATATTTTCCAAGGTAATTGTTATCACTGTAACAAGTATGGTCATAAGGCTAATGAGTGGAGGACTAGAATACAAAATGAAAGGACACATGTGAATAGGTGAAGTACTTACCAAAGGGAGAGGAAATTAAATGCTACTTGTTATGTTTGTCATAGTTGTGGACACAAAATAGTAAATTGTAGGATGAGAATTAGTAGAGGAAATGTTGGACCATGGATATAAACTAGTATGGCGTGTTTCAATTGTGATAAAATTACAAATCTTTCTAGGTATTTACTAGAAAAGAATAATAAAACTAGAAGTCAAATAATAAATAGGTTTGGTAATAAAAAAATACAAGAGGATTATAGATGTTGAAGAAAATAGGAAGCAGATGAAGGAAACATGAGTAAATAAATGTGAAATAAAGTCTTCCAAATTGATAGAGAACTCCACAAAATTAGGTAGTGTAAATACTTCATCATTTGACTAAGTCAAAGCTATTGTCTTAGGGGGAGAAAATCAAGTAAGAACTATAACTTATCCCCTAAGTTGTGTGCATAGTAAGACTTATCAAAATATTTACATGCCTAATGATATTATGTCAGAATCTGATGAAGTATCTTTTGTTACATAAGATTCTATGCAATTGCATAATGGTTATGTTTATGGCTTAGTGACTCTTTATGTTTCTAATCATTGTGATAGGCTAAGAGTACTATTTGAGCATTTGCATGTATTTCTTTGAAATTAGAAGTTTTTTTAGAAAAAGGCAACTTTGTTTGTTATTTTGCATTCTATGAGCTAAGTTGTGCACTTGCAAGTGATTCCAAAGGAATCTGAAGTGGTTATGAATTAAAGGTTGTGTTTTCATGCTTGAGGTTAAGCAATGTTTGATGAACCCTAGAGATGAATTGTAGTGGTATATTTTTTTCTTTTAGTGGTTCTATTTTGTGTTGATCATTTTTAGCATTATAGGTACCCCTATATTGATTCAGATTATTGAGGAGGTGAGGCCAATATTCAAATTCCATCCACTGAAGCCGGTAGAAAAAGATCTTTTCAGTGCCTTGTCCTAGATACCTCATGGTATGTTATTGTCTAAGGATGTAAGATCATTCATTCATTCCAATATTGGAGATCTTGGTTATAATTCTATTTTCAATGCATTTACTGAACTATGTGATGGCACTGGTTTGAAGGATGACCACAAGCATTTAACAAATAAGGGTTTCACATATGTTGCTAACCTACCTAATGAATTTGAGTTTGATTGGATAAGATATGTACTGATACAAGTTCATGATCAATTCTTATGGCTATACATATCGTATAATATTATGAATGAGATTATTCATGCGATGATAAGCTTGTGTGCAATCGGTGATTTGCCTATTTTTAGAATGATTCCAGCTAGTGAGGTCACTTTCCTAATGAAGTTTTAAAAAAATTAGTGTGATATAGTTATTAATGACATTGAAGATATTAAGGTGATTTTTCCTTTGATAGTGATCAGTTATAAGGTTTATTAATTGAGCTAATTGAATAGTGTACCTAGTGGTGGTATTCATGCTGCATATCATATGTTGAAGAAGAATGCAGAGTACAACTTGTGTGAGGTCATGAGAAGTCAATTCTTTGTGAACATGGAGAGAATCAAGAAGGATAAGAAATAATCATTCAACTATGGTTCCTTATTGGTATGCATATTTTTCTACTTCCATAATTATTTCCCTGATATTGTTAGATTCAGTGGTCGACCGGTAGACCTATAGTATTACAGATTAAGGAATAAATAAGGATGCTAGGAAATAAATTTAAAAGTATTATGTGGGTTTATTTAAAATATTTTTAGAAATGTATGCATGAGAGAGAATGTATCCCAACTAAGATTGTAGAAAAGTATAAAGATGATATATGTTTTGTTGTGGATACTGATACATGCATGGTGCATGTGGAACAACCAAGAACTTGTTGGGCTTTATTGATGGGTTATGAGGTATATCATGATATTGTATCACTTCATGCTGATGGATTGTTGTCTAAACCATTTGATGCCAGTACTCCTAGGTTTTTTTGCCTATGATGAAACCTATTTGAAAATTCACTCACATTTGAAGGCACCTGTGATAGGCTAAAGAGTGAGGAAAAACATTGAGGATTTAGCCAAATAGAGTCGTATTAAAAAATGTATGATGGATAAGATCAAGAAGAATTTTGTGACTAGGGAGAAAGGAACTTCTATGATATCTACATAAATTGAAGAGTTGGAGGTTTTATAATCTACAATCGCTAAGGAAACATGTAGAGCTGCTAGGGGTTCCACAATTTTAAAAGAAAAGGAAAAGGAAGCAGAAGAGAAACTTATGGATGAAAAGAGAACTTATAGGAGAAAGAAGGGAATTACACATGGGTATAAAGAGTCAATGTGACATAGAAAAATATAGCTACTGGTGAAGAAGAAGAACCTAAAACAAATTGATACAAAGAGCAAGTAGGGTTGAAGGTAATGGAAAGAAATCTAAAGTAGTTGGTTTGACAATTGAGAAATCACTTAAACCCAAGACTAGTAGAATATTTACTACTAATAGGATAGCTAATAACATAAGGGAATATGTTAGTGTAAGTGATGCAAACTGATGCTATGAAAGATTTGGTGATGTAGACAACAAAAAGACTGGAGATGCTATTGTATTCAATTTGCACAAGTATTGTAGAGGACCTAGTGAACTACATAAGATGATACCTAAAAGACAATATAAGAATATTAATGGTAGATGGAGACATGCTCTGAAGAAATAAAAATGAATTATGGAGAAATCATTAATCCTACTAAAGCATGAATTATCTATTGAAGATGTAAATCTTGTAATTGAGGCAATGAGACCTAGATTCAAAATAAGGGCGAGAGTATACAGAATATTAGTTGGCAAGTATTAGGTAGTCTATGATGAGAGAGTTGAAATGATGAAGTTCAAGTTTAAAGAACATGAACTGGTAAATTCTACGCAAGAGAAGGTGACATTTGATGAAATTGTCGCTACTGAAAAATTAATTGAAGACATTATAGGTAATTTACCTTCTGATGCACCACAAAAAGGTCCTATTGATTTAGATGCAGATGTGCAAAGTAAAGTTGAAGAAAAAAGGATAAGGATGTAGATGTGGAGATACCTATTTCTATTTGTGCATTTGGATAGAATAGTGATTGAAAAGAAAGATGAAGATGTTGTAGCAATACACTCAGTGAAAACAAAATTGAATCTCGGATAGAGTTCTAGTTCCAAGATGAAGAGTAGGATTATTGATGTTCCCAAGGAAGAAACTAAATATTATATTAAGTAAGAGTACATTGATGTCTTTCAAGGACCTATTGATTTTACAACTTGATGATTCCCAGTGAACTAATGAGAATATAAGACATATGAAAGTTGAAAGAAAAAAGGGAAAAACTAACTGTTTAAAATAAATGAGCTCAAGTACTAGAGTTAGCTTGAGATATTCTATTAGATCATCTACTTGAGCTTGTATATGATCCAAATATTACTACAATTAAACAAATGGATACCTTGGTTACTGGTCACTATAAAAGTCTCAGGTTTTCCAAGAGTTATCTTTATTTGATACCATAAAAATGATATGCCTAAATATGTAGATGGAAGTGATTCTAATATAAAACCCAATATTTTGATAATTTTCCTCAAAATGATCATATTTGTCTTGAAAATGTATATCTTAGATTTGTGGGGATTGATCTTTTGAGTAGAAAAAATAGTATGTAGGTCTAGAGTTGATATAAGGTGGGTTGGTAAATGGGGCTAAAGGCACTCCCAAACCCCAAACTAACTTGTAGAACACAACATGAAAGCTTTAAACATAGAGAGGGAGAGAAGGAATGCAGAGACTTTTCGTTAAATTATCAAAATTCATATGTTTCAGGCTATGAGGCCTTCCCCATTACGTCCTCATGCATTTTAGATCCATAATCTCTCAAATTTCTTCATTTATCACTATCAATCTATCTCCTATGACCTGCCTCCTCATTTATGAACAAAGCAATACATTTATAGAAGAGGCAACTCAAAAGGGTGGCCCCAAAAGATCCTAAAGTTCCACATAGGAAGAAACAATGACCCATATATAGGTCCACCTATTCCCTAAATAGACAAACAAAATTAATGCTGAGACTAAAATTTAACTATAGATGTGGGCCAGAAGAACCAACAGACAAAACCCACTAAGTGAAACAAGAACAAAAAGAACCACCAACCAGATAGGAACAACTACCAAGACCATTGAGTGAAACTGAGCCAATCAAGTAACCAAGTCAATGAGGAATCAAGCCTTCCACTAAGAACTTAAAATAAGCTTACCGAATGTCTCCACCAAGCTACCGAGCTCCAAAAGCAAAACATATTTTTGTTTGATACAGGATTTCCATGAACCCAAGATTCTCTTGCATTATACACCTGAGGTTGAAAAGAAATGATTCTCTAAATCATGAGTGAGGTAAAACTTGAGTTGAATTCAACTCAGTATGATAAATCCATATAGAATCTTTAATTAATCTATTCTTCAACTTTACCAAGTATTCTATGTAATCCTTTCCTCTTTTGATTCTTCCAATTCTTTATTCCAAAATCTATTCAACTTCTTCTATTTGTTTCTTAGGATAGTTACTTGGTACTATCACTTCTTTATCAGGCTCATGATACTCACACAAATATAACATATTGAATATAGGTGATATATCCATGTCATTAGGTAACTCCACTTCATAAGTATTTTAACTATCAAACTTTCTCAAAATCTCACAAGGACCAAATTTCTTCATCTTCAATTTACCATATGTTCCAACATGAAATCTAACTTTCTTTGAATGAACCATCACTTCATTACCAACCTCAAAAACCTTGTCTTCTTGATCTATCTGCACTATCCTTTTATTTCTTATTACTTTGTTCCAACTTATGTTTCACTTCCTCATGCAATGTCTTTATAAACTAAGCAAAATTTTCTCCTTCAATACTTCTCTTCTCTTCTCCAACAATATCTCTCAAGTTTGATATCTCTATTGGTTGTGTGCTAGTAACAATCTAAAAGGGTCTCTTGCAAGTACTCCCATTCTTTGAATTATTGTATGTAAACTCTACTTGTGATAATATCACATCCCAATTAATTGGTTTGTCTCCAACTAAGAATCTCAAAAAGTTACCCAAACTTTGGTTTAGAACCTCTTTTTTCCATCAATCTATAGATGAAATATAGACCTATACTTCAACTTGGTGTCTATCTTTTTCCACAGTGTTTTGCAAAAATAGCTAACAAACTTACTGTCTTGGTCAGAGATGATACTCCTTAGTAATCCATGTAATCTGACAATCTATTTAAGGAAAATATCTGTTATATGCACTACATCTGATGTTTTCCTACATGCTATCAAATGTGTCATCTTGGAAAATCTATCCACAAAAAAAATATGGAATTGTTACCTCTTAATGTCCTAGGTAAGCCAAGAAAAAAATCCATTCTTATATCACTCCAAGGTTTCTCATAAATGTAAATAAGTGTATACAATCTAGTATTATTAATTACTCTGTTTCCAACTTGACAAACTCCACAACTCTTTACAAATTTCTGAAAATCCTTATACAATTGAGGCCAAAAATACCTCTCCTTTAGTAAACTCAATGTTTTATCAGTTCCCAAATGTCGTTCCAAACCACTACTATGTTTCTCCTTTATTAAATTGGTTCTCATTGATCCTCTCAGTATACATAACTAAAATCCTTTGAATAACATATCTTCTTGAATGAAATAGTCTTCAAAACTAGTCAGTTGATCTGGAATAGGTGCTTTGCACATTCTCCATGGCTCAGAAAAATCAAGGTTTGTTTCATACAAATTCTTCATATCATAAAAACATAGAACTTCAATTCTCATTTCAGTCATCAAAGATATTCTTATACTGAATGTAGTAGCCGCTTGGTTGGATACTCCACTTTTATATTTTATAAAAAATGTGAATCTCATAAAATACTCTACCCATTTTTTATGTCTCTAATTAAACTTATTGCATGACTACTCAAATACTATAAACCATGATGATCAGTATACAACACATTTTCACTTGGCATCAAATAATGTCTTCATTTCTTCAGGGCTTGAATAATAGCATTGAATTCTTGATCATATACATAATATTTCCTTTTTGCATCATTCAAATTTTCACTAAAGAAAGAAAAAATTTTACCTTCTTGAACCAACACAACTCCTATTGTAATTCCACTTGCATCACACTCAACTTGGAATACATTATTTAAATCAGGTAATGCTAACACATGCAATTAAAAAACCTTCTTCTTCAAAGTCTCAAAAATCTTATCAGCTCCATGAGTCTTGTTGAACTCTCTTGTCTCCTCTCATTATCTCGGTCATAGCATTACAAATTGAACTAAAATTTCTGATGAAATTTTGGTAAAAACTTTCTAATCCATGAAATGATCTTACCTAAGTGACATTATCACATGTAGGTCAATCAAGTATAGGTTCAGCCTTCTCAGGATCCATCTACAAACCATCAGCTGAAATCAAAAATCACAAATACACAAGTTCTTCTTTCATGAAGGAACACTTTTGCAAATTAATTAGCAATATTTCCTCTTTTAATCTTTTCAATACCTGTCTAATGTGCAATAAATTCTCTTATCTAGTCTTACTAAATATCAGAATGTCATCCAAATATATAATAAAAAACTTACCAAATAATTTCTTTAGAATTTCATTCATTAACCTCATAAAATTACTCGGTGCATCAGTAAACCAAAAGGCATAACCAACTACTCATAAAAACCTTCTTTTGTCTTGAAAGAAGTCTTCCTTTCATCACCTTCTTTAACTTTGATCTGATGAAATCCACTCTTTAAATCAATCTTGGTAAAATATTTTGCATACTAAAATAATCCATTATATCATCCATCATCGGTATAGGGAACCGATACTTCATTGCATGATATTGTTACTATCTCTTGAATCAGTACACATTCTCTACTCTCCATTCTTCTTAGGTGCTAACATAGCTTGTACTACACATGGACTTAAACTTTCTCTGATCAAAAATTTCTAAAACAAATCATGAACTTATTGGTTGAGTTCTTCATTCTCAGTTGGTGTCAATCAGTGTGTTTCCTTGTTTGGAAAACTATCTCTCGGAATCACATCCATACAATGACTAATGGCTCTCATTAGTAGAAAACATTGGGTATATTATCTAAAATGATTTCTTTGTACACGGTGAGAAACTTCTCAACTTCTGCCAAAAATTTATCTTCTGTTTTCTCACTCATTTTGTTAGGAACCAAAGCATATATTTTTTTTAAGATCCTTAACAAACTGTCTACCTTCAATCAAATAAACTATCAAAAATTTATATATCTCACCAATAGATTATTCAACCAAAGGTAACAATATTTGTCTCTTTCCATCAGCCCGAACAGTATATTTATTCAATCTCCCATCAAGTATAGAATGTCTATCATATTGTCAAGGTCTACCCTACAAAATATGACAATAATCCATAGGCATGATATCACACAACACCTTATCATATACTTTCCAATTTTTAGAATCACAAAACAATGTTCACTTACCATGAGTGTATGATTGACCTTTTCCTATGAAATTTTATAGGGTTTTGGGTGCTTCAATCTCTCAAAATGTAACTTTGTAACTGTTGGTTGTATTTCATGTTTTTGTTGTTTTGCCCTGTTCCTTGCCTGGTTCTCTAAAAATTTTCAGGTTTTCATGCTAATACCTTGCCAAATTGTCAAAAACCCTAAAAAAACCCTAAGGCCAAATGTTAAACGATGCATTTTGAAACCCTCAGCCATGTCTTTCTATTTCTTCATTACCTTTTTTAAGTCACTAAAGGGATGTGCTATATAAAAGTTTAAGTCAGGTCGCTTGATCGCATTACCAGAAACGAATATTCCAAATGATCTCCCGACTTTGCTTTCCCTTGTGTCGCGTAGTCTCGTTAAGAAATTGAATATCCATCAGTGTCTCAAGACTTAGCAATCTTTCTTTGGTCGGGTTGTCGCTTGATAATCATGTTATGAGCTTTAAAATGAATGGGACCCACCTTCAGTCGGGTGATCATGTGAAGAGTCAACAGGTCAAAGAAATGTCTTTCGACCTTGCGCCTCCTTCATGTCGCGTGATCACTGGATCAGGACATTCAAACAGTTAAGGTTTCCCTTCAGTCACGTGGTCTCATGATATTTGACAGTTAGGAGATAACAGTCCCGACCCAGCGACTAACAGTTACAGGTTAAGTGATTTTCTTCATTCGGGATGTCGCTAGAATAGGAGTGATGACTTAGACTTCCAGAATGCATAAATTGGATGAAGTAATAGATGACATCTGTCAAAATGATAGTGGTTGTCGTGTGATCGCTAGATAAAGAAAAGGGATCAAGTGATAAGGAGACTTAAGTCATGTTACCCTCGGTCGCGAAGTCTCTTGATATTTTAAGGGTATGTAAATTTCTGAAGTGATTAAAAGACAGCCATTCGATGAGGAAGTAAAGAGATCTAACGGTGGTCGCTAAGTCTGGTGATAAAAGTCCCCCAGGGAAAAAGTCCTCCCGACTAAGCGATTAAGGTATGTCGCGAGGTCGCTGTAAATAGAAGAGGGCATGTGCTATATAATAAGATTAAGTTAAGTCTATCACCCGACTCAGCGACCAAAGGGTTGTCGTGAAGTCTTTTAATAAGAAATGAGGATCCAGCGACTTGGTGATTAAAATAAAATGTTAAATGGTAACGTCTTGTCGCGTAGTCTGGAGAAGATGGATGAGTTAAGGTTAACTCCCCGCGACTAAGATTTTCACATAGTCGCCTGATCGCTGGAAAGACTTGGGTTTGCTGAGGTAAAGGAATTACATTGTCGCCAAGTCTAAAGAGTAAACCATGGTTAAGAGATAATACTCATGACAAAGAGACTTTATGAGGTCGCGAGGTCGCCTGATAACAGGATCTATAAAGTGGCGCCAAGTGGATGACGTGACAGAGAAGATCAAGCCTATGGCCAATCAGATATAAGAATTTTTGATTACTGTATATAGAAGGTAGCTGAGATGTATGACAGAAGGCAAATCACAGAGTGCCATGTCAGCTATCTTAACCATTTTTGTGATTGCGCCAAAATACTCATGATTTAAATTTGATTTCCTGTCACCTCGAGAAACTACGGCTAGGCTTTTGAACGTTTCATGGCATATCAAATTAATTGCAGAACTGACATTTCTGAACTTTGAGCCATGTACTCTGAACCTTGTGGCTATAAACAGAGGATCATGCACTCATTCCTATTCACCGAGTTTATG
>MU214822.1:386057-422613 GCA_018584345.1 Thuja plicata | reverse complement strand
GTCTCTTTACTTTGTATGCGTGCTTTTCTGTGTTAAAGTTTATAAGGTATTCATTAACACTCTGGTTATAAGGTAACCATCTAATTGTTTACAAGTTTCCTTCAAGGAAGGGATTAAATATTGTGAACGGTTTCAGGAAGCATACTATTTAGTTAAGGATTTGATATAGTGGCTTGGAGGTAACAAGATAGTTTGTAAGGCAGATTATCCTAATTGTTTGAGCTGTAAGGCAATTCAGTGTATCTTGTTTATGTATTTTATTTTCTTATTATTGACTCTGCAGCCCAAACGATAGGCACTGGTTCAGGAATCTATTTGAATACCTATCTTTGTCACATGTGTTCTAAGTTTTCAACTACCAAATCAAATTTTAAACACTCTGTTACCAAGAACACATAAGCTGAACTTGTTTAAGGACCTCTGTCAGCAGGACACTGTCCATGTTATTGATTCCTTGAAGAGAGAATCATTTAGGTTGTCCCTCCTATCAAGAAAAGGAATAAGGATTGAAATCCTTGTCTCACTGGTTTTCTGTCATATTTAAGATTGTGATTTGTATGGTTAAATCCTGTATATGATTATGCTTGATCATTTAAAAGGTATTTTATAAAGTTGGTTCAATAGAGATACATGACAAACCAGTGTCCACATTAATAAAAAACTATGTTAACAGCCATCATTAAAGGTAAAACCTGCCTGAGTAGTTGTGGAACTCAAAAATGAAGAAGGACCTTTTCCAGTCCTTAGCAATTAGGCTTTTCTTGTCTCTGAATTAGGAGTAAAAGGTACAAGGTTCATATAGACATTTCAAGCATTGTGATTCATACAAGAAAAATCCCTAATAGTAACCATGTCCTCAGATGCGAGATTGTCAAAACTTCCACTATCAACAATTACTTTCCAAACATGGTCTGAAACTCTACATCTAGCCTTGAACAAACTTTTCCTCACTAGATCTTCCTTATTTTCACTCAACAATATTAATGTGACCATCACGTTTCCTTCCTTTTCAACTTCATTCGGTGAATCTTCTTGCACCAATGCATTTCTGCTACTACAAAATTTCTTTCTTGCATGTGTACACTCAAATGATCTATGTCCTTCTTCTCCACCAATTTTAACAATTTCCTTGCAATCCACTTATATTATAGCCATCTAGAGACTAATTACCTCTTCGTGTAAATTAACTTCCACCTCTCCACTCATTCTTGCATTTTTCTTTATTTGTCTTGTCTTGATCAGATCTATCATTTTGACCGTAAGATCTACCTCTTGCTCTAGATAATCTACCACCTCTTTCTCTTTGTCTTTTCTCATGTCTTTTGTTCAATTTCTCTTCAGCTTTCAGGGAATACTAATAAGTGTCTCCAATACTCTCCATCTTTACTAGGTTGATCTCTTCTTGAATAGAAATCATTAATCCATTTAGATATCTTGTAATTATTTCCACCTCATCTTCAGCATGTCTAAATTTGATATCTAATCTTTAGAATTCCTTAGTGTAATCCTTCACCAATCTATCTTTCTGCATCAAAATTTGCATTCTCCTAACAAAGTTAATATGATAATCACAAGGTAGAAACTTTCCCTTCAATTTGTTTATCATCTTTTCCCATACCTTGATCTTGTCTTCTCCTTTCTTCTTTTGACCAAATTGCAAATGCTCCCACTACAAGGATGCATGACCTTTCAAATTTGTGCTTTCTATCTTCACCTTTTTATCCTCTGATATATTCTCATACTCAAAGTATTTATCCATCTCTGGTATCCAATCTATAAACTCATCTGAATCCATCTTTCCACTATACATAGGAGGATTAAACTGTGGCGTGGACTTCACATTTGTCAAGGCTTGTAGGAGTCTTTCTTCTCTTGGATCTATCTTAAGTGCAGGTGCAACTTCTTCCTCTTCTTCTTCCTGCTCTTCTTTGACTTCATCATCACTAACATCCACAAGATGTCTTCCTTTTCACTATGTTGTCTCAAAAGCTTCCAATCTAGCACTCATAGCAAAAGAGAATATTTGGAATATCTTATAAATCTATAATGAAAAGATGCAAGTTAATTAAAGTAGTTATAAGGGTTAAAAAAATTCTCAACTTTCCTAAGATGGCTGAGCATAGACACATGTATATTAGCATGGTGTTCAATTTTAATTCTTCCATTGTGTTGTATCTTTTTAGTGTCTTTGCCATTTTTGTTGAGAGTCTATTCTCTAAGGGCATTATGAGTGGAGGAATTAACTACAAGGAGCTAAAGAACTACAAAAAAAGGAAGAATAATACTGAGGTCTGGGACAATATTAGGAAGGGAGGGCTCACCACATACATGGAATGCCTTCATGGGCTCAAAGAAGATGTCATGATAGCTTTTTTTGAGAGCTAGAAGGATAGCACTATGACTATTGGGGGAATGAATATGAAAATCACCAAAGAAATTATTGCGGAAGTTTATGGGTTGAAATATAAGGGCATTGAGTTCTATAGAGATAAGAAGACCTCCCAATAGGCCATTCAACATTTCCCTAAAAAAAGGGCATAGACTGAGAGCTTGGTGAAGGACTCTGGTGGATGTTATGATATGGATACTTTCTAGGATATATGTGTGAAGGTTCCGACTGCTCTTATGGATTATATCACTCTAGATGGAAGGTATAAGCATGGTCACTCCTATTATTTTGTGCTTCTTTGTCATTTTAGACATAAGGTGAGGGTTTCTTTCCCATTCTTTTTGCCATTGTACCTTCACCATAGTGTTATTGATCATAGGAAGAAAGTGAGAAAGCCCATCCTGCATGAGGATCTTGTCCTATTAATTGTGGAACATATTAAGAAATTTTTTGTTATTAGCCCTATTATCCCCTCACCTAGGGACTCTGGTTCTGCCAAGGCTTTGGGTAAATGGATTAGGGAGGGTGAGAGTAAAGTGAAGTTAACAGCGGGTAAAAAATTAAATTTTGAAAAGAAGGATGGCATGGAAATAGATTCTGAAGGTGAGAGTGTTAATGGTTATGGAGATACTGAAATTTTTTCCAACACCCAGTCTGAAAAGGAAAGAAAAGTGTCCTTTTTGGCTTTGGTTAGTGATTCTGGTGAGGAAGAGGACAACTAAGATTATGCCCATGAAGCCGTGGAAAAAGTTAATGACCCTAAAGGCAAGGATAAATATTTTGATGTGGGTGGTCAGACGGTCCCCATTTTGCTCAATTATGCTAGCTCTAAGGAATAGGATCTTCCTATTTCACCAAAGATTGAAGTGGTCATAGAGGTCCAGTCGGATAGGAAGGAGGATAATGAGATTCCTATTTTGGAGATTGATGAGAAGGGTAATTACCCTTCCAGCTCTAGGAACATTCCCTTTGTAAAAATGGTTGACATGCAGGAAAGGAATGTTCAACTCCTTAAAGAGGATATGGATGACAAGATTGATCCCGCTTTCTATGTCCTCCAAATAGTGAAGGTGATGTTGATCTATTCGTTCCACCTCATCTAATGGGTTTTGAAGGAAATTAAAATCCTCAATCTTAGTTTCCACTCCCTCTCTACCAAAGTTAATCTTCTTCAGGGGAATTTGGATACTGGGTTGGTAGGGATGGAAGTCTCAAAGGAGAAAGTGCATGAGAAAAACATGAATGATATGCAAGATAGAATGGATATTTTGGAGAAAATACTTAAGAATAATAGGTTGGCTAATAAGATTTTTATGGTTACTGTGATGGAGTGCTTCAATACCATCAAGTCTGATCTTGGTGCTAGGTCTCTGACTATGAAGCTTGAAGATAACAAAGATAATGTGGTGGTGCAAGTCTAGGCAATCATACATGGTCTACAAAATATAAGAAGATCCATGATAGGATCTTGGAGCTCTCAAATTTTAATTCGCCCACCAAAAAGGTGTCTAAGGAAAAGAAAGACGTGAAGGGAATTCTTATGGAGCTTTCCTAGGTCTTGTTGTTCTCTTTTTTTTGTGCTGGTTTGGTTTTAGGCTTTCTGTTGCTAGGTGTTCTTGTTGGTTTCTATTTTTTTGTGCTAGTTCTAGGTTTTGCGGGCTGGTTTCCAGTCCTATTTTAGTTTAGTGGGCTTAATGTCTATTCTTTTTTCATAAGTATTTTAAGGGGTTTTAGGTCCCCCTAAAACCTATTTTTACCAGCAATAAAAAATAATTATTTTGTATAAATCATTTAACAAATTCATTTGTGAGAAGGGGTTCTAAATTCTCTAGCAAGTTAGATCCTAACAGGTCACATTATACTTCTAACAAGGTAGTAGTCACTCCTAACCATGTGAGCCCCTAATAGGGTATTATAAGCTCCTAATAGGGAAACTCTTTTACTATAGTGAAGGGATTTGTGTCATCCCCATCATTCATTTATCCCTCTTACAAGGGTTTCCATGATAAATTTAGTGGTGTTATATGTTATATTTTGTGGATGTTTGAATTGTTTTATTCCTAATGCATAGTTACTCTTTCATGTTTCATTTCTTACCAGTTGATTAAAAGCATTATCAGATTATTGGTTGAATTACTACATTTCCTGTTTACACTGATTCACCCCCATTTTAGTACATCTATATACTAATGTATCATCTTAAAATGGAAGAACTTCTATTTTGGTAGGTTTAGCACCCTCATTTAGCACATTTTCATATAAGATTTGCATTTAGGATGCACATATACTTGATTCTGTATTTCTAGGTGAAATTAGGGTTAGGGTCCTTCGGGTCTTCCTTAATCTCCCTTTCTATGAATCTAATTTTTTTTGGGTGGAACCTATGTATTAGCTCTCCTAAATCTTCATCACTCTTACTCTTTGGCCTATGTGCTTTTATCCAACATCCTAGTGTGTTTTCTCACCTCCCGGGGTACCCGGTTGACCTAGGAATCCTACAGAATTCCCAAGGAGACTAGCTTGAAACCTCATTTAAGGGTTAAGGTTAACCCTAACCTAGGTCAAGCTCAAGGTTTTCCTTGACTTAGGTCAAGGTCAAGATCAACCTTTACCTCTGTCAGGTGATGGTCCCCGCTTTCAAATCTGGAGCCTATCAGAGTTCTAAAACTTAAAATAGGTCCCCAGGTCTAGATACGAAAGTGTTTTCCCTAATATTCAGATTAATACATCCCCTCCTTGGTTGGTGATTGTAATTGAACCATAATTCAAGGTTAAATTTTAATTTGAGTCCCTTGCATTTCCCTAGGAGGCCTATATCGAGATCTCTATATAAACACTCTCGTTTGCCTTCATTTGGACATGAGAAAGAATCATAAGATGATATGATGCAATTATGATTATGAAATGATGATGAGGAAAGAAAGCAAGAGGATGATATAGAAGGACAAGACATTATTATGCATTAAGACATTCAAGAACTTTTTTGGACAAGCCATTGTGGATCTTCTTTGGAGCAAGAAAGAAATCTTCCTTCCTTCCTTCTTCTTGGATCCACCATTTCCAACTTTCAAGCATTCAAAAGATATTATCATGGGGTAGCAATTATGGATTGTGAGTTTGGTAGGAATAATTTAGCCATGGGGCTTTGTATGCTTTCTTTATCACATTCAAATCTATGCATTGTTTCCTCAATTTCAATTCATGTTAGGGTTTTTAATCTAGAGGATTAAATCTTGACATTACACATTCGAAGCTCTTTCCAAGAGCAACACACACACACATACATTCTACTATATTTGGCTATTCATGGAGGTGGAGATAACCAAAATGGGGGTTTGACTAAGGAAAAACCCTATATATCCACCCCAAAACCCCTCTTCTTCAAATATTTGTAGGTGCTATTTTGGGACTTATAGGTTTGGGAACAATGGAAAAAAGTGTAGATCCAGATAACCTTTTTAGCAAACTTTTAGGATCCAAAAATAGAATTTCAGTCTGAGACTTTTTAGGTTGATTCTACCCTAGGGCGCAATCGTAAATTCTCTCCAATGGTGACATTGACTTGAGGGTGCAAATAGGAACTATGTTAGAACGAAAAAAGATTTCTAGGTTTTTTCTGTCTCTGCGTTTCCATTCCAGATACTTTCTTAGATTTTCTAGAAACTCAAAAAAAGCTTTACAAAATGGAATTTTCAGATCTTCTATGATGTTAGGTAGTTATTTTACTACATTAATCTTTGCTTTCAATTTCAAGTCTATATCAATTATCAAATACACAAAACAAAGTTAAATGTAAAGGGTTAAATTATGGCATTGGTCTCTTTTGTATATGAATATCTATTGCGCAAACTCTATCGAGGAGATCATCCACATTTTCTTGTTTACATTTTGGTGAACCGGTGATAGACAACTCTTTCTCTTTTGTGTTAGATTTACATTTCATATTAAGATCATGCATGCATATAGAAGTAGGTTTTATTTTATGCTCTTGCATTTATATTCCAAAAATACATTTTAAATTTCTTTAAAAACACAAAAAACATTTACATGCTTGTAATTTTATTGTGTTCAATATCTATGACTCTTGTTTTGAATACTTTGATGAATATTTTATTGTACAAGAGAATATATCCCTTAATGAGGTACATGAAAGTGAGAATTAAAATGGTTCAAATGAGATCTCCATGTATCCTATTCCTATTTCATCCTCCTCCACAACTTATCTAATTGACCTTTACCATAGGATGTGTGCATGGTTACCTTCATGTTCCACTATTTGTAACATTGAGGCACCTAGAATGTTATTTCATAAACCTTTGATGATGGTAAAAGGATATCCTTGAATAACTATTAAGGGTAAACTAAAGATCCTTTGGATTTATTTGA
Organism: Thuja plicata; assembly: GCA_018584345.1. NCBI lineage: Eukaryota > Viridiplantae > Streptophyta > Pinopsida > Cupressales > Cupressaceae > Thuja > Thuja plicata. The sequence goes on along the minus strand of MU214822.1, from coordinate 415,838 downwards.
CAATATAGATTTTGTTTCATATGCTTATCATACACGAAATAATCATCAACATACTATTCTAGCCTCTTTACCTCCTTCTCAACCCATGATTCCTCAAGCACCTAGGTTACCTTCTTCCTTTAAGGAGTATGACTTAGTTGAGCAATTATGCGCTACTCTAGCCAAGATATCTTTATGGGAATTACTTTAAACTTCTCCTACTTTTCATGAGGCATTTAAAAAAGCTTTATCTACTCTTCTGGCTCTACCTCCTAATCAAGAGACCTTAATTAATTTTTGGAGTGCATACATACTATGCCTTTTGTACATCCTATTGTGTTGACTAATGATGATTTACCTTCTGTTGAGGTGCAGAACCAATATGATGCTCTTATGGTTGTTGTTTCTATTAATCAGAGTAGTATTCATAGAACATTAATTGACAATGGATCTGGGCTTAATGTTTGTACCATGGATATGCTCAAGGCTATTAAATCTGATCTTATAGCAATTCAATCAAATAATATCCCTATTCATGGATTTTATAACATTGCAAAGAAAACTTTGGGTATTATTATCCTACCTATCAAGGTTGGTCCAATCCTTCTTCACACACCTAGTCATTTCATGCCTGGACATCTCAATTATAAATTTTTTTAGGAAGACCTTGGTTACATACAATGCATGTGATTCCTTCTACTCTACATAGTAAGGTTAGGTTCATTTATAATAATATTATGTATACATTACATGCAGATGATGCACCAAATCCTTGCTTGAATGTAGAATATGATAAGATCTCTGAACCCATAAAACCAAGTAAGGAACCTGAGAAACCTCCTGAAGTTAAACAAGTTGAAGCTCCATCCTCTTCTTTAACTGAAGATGATTGGGGAACATTGGATTTCAATCCTTCTTTTATGGGAGAATAAAAATTTTCTAATTTAGAGTTCATGAAGGAACAAAATGGGTTTGAAAAACAAGTGTTTATTCCTTCTCCAATTTCTGGGGAATTAAAAAGTAACTTTGTTGCTACTTCCCTTGAAGAAACAATTGATACAATAAAGCCAGATTGTTATGAAATTTTGATATATGTCATTCCTTTAACTCAATCTGATATGGCCGATAGATATGGATCTGGTTATCATTTACTTAGAAAATCAAGATTCAATGGGAAAGGATGTGGAAACTATGAACAAGGTATACAAGTGCCCTTAGACAATGAAGTTTATGACTATGCTTATGGGATAGGATTCAATCCTTATAATCAACCATCAAGTTTTCCTCTTAATGTTAATCATATCTTTGGTGGACACTTAAAATTGGTTAATCCACTTCTCCTTGATATGGATCAAAAACCTAGTTTGGATATTTTTCCTCAAGATGAAGCCCTAGCTGATTTTTAAGGAGCTTATCAAGATTTACCTACATTTCATCATAAAATAAGAAAGCCTTATTTTTTGAATAATGAAGCCTATTTTGGAGAATGTGATGAACAAGATATTTCTCCTTTCCCAATGGACTCTCCCATACAAAGTAATTTATTAATAACTGAGACTACAATCGTTCAAATAGATGAGAATGAATTTGAAAAAATAATCAAAGTGGGAAAATGTTTGAACCAAGATTAACATAATCAATTGGTTTCCCTTTTTCTTGAATATAAGGATATATTTTCTTGGACATATTCAAATATGCCAGGTATCGATCCTAAGATTGTTACTCACAATATTGTTCTTAAACCTAATGTCAAACCTATGAAAGAAAAAATTCGAAAGCTAAATCTAGGTATTTCCTTGCTAGTGAAACCTGAAATTGAAAATTTATTATGTGCTGGGTTCATCCATTCTATCAATTATTCTCAATAGATTTCTAATATTTTGGTGGTTTCTAAAGGAGAGAATAAGATAAGGATGTGCACTAATTTTTTAGAATTAAATAAAGCATCCTTAAAAGATGATTTTCCCTTACCCAATATCGATATGATTATGGATTTGACACCGGGTCATGCTTTATTATCTTTTATGGATGGGTTTTTAGGTTATAATCAAATATTTATTCCTATTGAAGATCAACTTAAAACCACATTTATCACACCTTGGAAAAACATTCTATTGGGTTTTGATGCCTTTTGGATTAAGAAATGCGGGAGAAACCTATCAAATTTCTATGACCTTCATTTTCCATGATTACATCCATAAGATTCTAGAAGATTATGTAGATGACATCTTGGTGAAATCTATACAAATAAAGGACCATGTGTTTATTTTAAGACAAATATTTGAAAGGATTAGGAGTTATAATATGATATTAAATCCTAAGAAATGTGCTTTTGGAGTTGATTCTAGTAAATTATTAAGATTCAGAATATCTAAGCGAGGCATAGAGGTTGATACTGAAAATATTGATGCTATTTTTAATAGGCGTCCTCCTAAGAATATTTCTCAATTATGTAGTTTACAAGGAAAAATACAATCTATTCGTCGCTTTGTTTCTAACTTAGCTGATAGAACTGTTCCTTTCACCTCCTTTGTTAGAAAAGATACCACTTTTTCTTGGAACCGGGAATGTAAACAATCATTTGAGAAATTTAAGGAGCATCTTGCTAATCCTCCTATTTTGCAACCTGCTCAATTCAATAAACCTTTCTATCTATATACTTCCGCCACCTCCCATGTTATGAGTGCATTATTCACTCAACATGATAGTCAAGGTAAGGAAAGACCAATATAATACATTAGTTGCACTTCAGTTATATGAAACAAGATATACCAATTTAGAAAGATAATGCTTGGCTTTGGTTTATGCTTGTCAAAAAATCAGGCATTATCTATTGAATGTTGAGGTTAATGTGATTGTTAAAGTTGATGCTCTCAAACACCTTTTCTCAAAAACTGATCTCTCTGGTCATCTAGCTAAATGGGTGATGTTACTTAAAGAATTCGATCTTAATTTCATACTTCAAAATTCAATTAAAGGACAAGCTTTAACTAATTATCTAGCTGAAGCTCATTTTCCTCATTCTCATACGAACATCACTTCAATATAATTCACTGATGAGAATATTTTAGCTATACAGCAAGAAGATGTATGGGAATTATATTTTGATGGTTCTAGATGTAAGACAGGTTTTGGTGTAGGCATCATCTTAATCCCTCCCACAAAGAAACCAATCCCTATGTCATATAAATTGACCTTTCCTTGTACTAATAATATTGTGGAATATGAAGCTCTTATAGCTGGCTTACGGGCAACTTCATCCCTTCATATTAAAAACTTTGAAATATGCAGGGATTCACAATTTATTGTTGAACAAATAAAAGGGGGTTATCAGACTAAGAATGATAAGATGTCACAATATAAAGAATTGGCTCTTGATATCCTTTCACAATTTTCTTCTTAGACGATTCAGACTTTACCTAGGAAAGATAATCGACATGCAGACGCTATGGCGAGTGCAACTTCCTTGGTATGTCTTGAGAATAATGCTAAAGAATTTCAATTTAATATACACACTCTCAAACAACCTACAATTTCTAATAAGGTTAATGCTAATTGTTGTAACTTACATTTGGATGAATGGTATTCACATATCTTTCAATTTTTTAAAGACAATACATTTCCTGAATCAACAACAAGGAACATGTGTAACAATATTAGGAAGCTTGTAGCACGATATATCATTTTTGGTGATACCCTTTACAAACATTCTTATAATGGTTTTCTATTAATATGTCTTGGTAGAACCGAAGTCCTGATAGCGTTAGCGGAAGCTCATTCTAGTTCTTGTGGAGGACATTTTGGTGGGAAATCTTTAGTTAATAAACTTCTTAGAATGTGATATTATTGGAAAATAATGGAACAAGATTCCTTTACATTTTTTTAGAAGTGTCCTCAGTGTCAGAAACATGGTAATTAATTCATGCTCCTGCTCATGAGCTTCGTAATCAAGTAGCTTTATGGTCTTTTAGCATTTGGGGATTTTATCTTATTGGAAAAATTTCACCAGCTTCTTCTCAAGGGCATACATACATTCTCATAGCTACAGATTACTTTAGAAAGTGGGTAGAGGCTATTCCTCTCTACTCTACTACTGTGGATTTTATTTGTGATTTTATTCTTAATCATATTATAGCACGATTTGGTATTCCTTCAATGATAGTTTTAGATAATGGTACTTCTTTCAAAAATAAAGAAGTCACAAAATTCTTGGAGAGATATCGTATTCAACATAGATTTTCTACTCCCTACTATCCTCAGTCAAATTGTCAAGCTAAAGTACCAAACAAAGTTATTGAACAAATCCTAAGGAAAATAGTCAATAAGCATGCAAAAGATTGGCATACTCAACTTACTTACGCTTTATGGGCTTATAGGACTAGTGTCTGCACTGCCACAAGTACTTCTTATAATCGTGTTTATGGTACTGATGCGATTATACCATTAGAATTAGAAATAAATTCTTTAGGTGTTTCATTCCATGGGATAATTGATAAAGATACCTTCCGGGAACAATGATTACTAGAATTAGAGATGTTGGATGAACAATAAATAAATTCTTTGGAGCATATTAAGGCTTATCATAAATCTCTTCAAAAAAAATAAAATCATAAGGTGATTGAATGGTCATTTTTGGTAGGTGATTTAGTCTTATATGAAAATCAAAGGAATGTGAATGCTTTTCCTGGTGTAAAAGGGAAATTTAGCCCTAATTGGCTTGGAACTTTTGTATTTATTGAGGATTTTACTTTAGGTGATTATAATATTGCTGATATGAATGGTGTTCCCCTTAAGGAACCTATTAATATTATGCATCTCAAATGTTATTATCCCTAATACATCAACTTTTCTTCATGTATTTATGTATTCCCTATAGAATAGTTATGTCTTTTTTGTAGGTTATATGATTTGAATACATTTATACATTTCTTTCTTTATCTTAAGGTTTTTATGTATTGATGAAAACAACAGGTAATCAATCCTAGAACTAACTGGTCAAGCAATATGTTCATATATAAATATTCATGAGTTTCGTACATATATGGCACATATGCCATGGCTATCAATATCTATCTCTATTCTCTAATGGCTAGTGGCTCCTAGCTCTTTCTTCTCTATGGTGTGATGCTGAAGATCTCGGTACATTAGTCCATGTATGACTCCTTGATATGCTCATATCATAGTTGCACTCCTGAGATCTCTGTAGGTCAGCCAACAATCTCTCTTCCCTTTCTTTGCATAACCTCAGATCTCAGTGGATGCATGCAAAAATATCTACATGTCGGTCGGGATCTCTCTGCCTGATAAGGGACTTTCGCTCACTAGCTGGTGGTCGGTAGGATAAACAAGTATCCTTTAAAACCTCAGATACAAAGCTTCTCCACTCTATTTTTCTAGCTGTAGAATTAAAACATATCTATCTTTTAGTACTTCTAGAAAAACATTTACTTAAAATATTTTAATTAATTACATAAATCATACCTAGATCTCCCTCCTGAGTATCATCAACAAATCTGGATGGTGGGGGCATGGAGTGACTACCCTCTCCCTGCTTGCTGCATCTAGGTGTAGGTGGTGGTGTCTCTATATGTGTATGGGGAGGTTTCCATGATCTCAATGGTACAACATGGATCACCTGATCATCTACATCTGTACTACCACCTGGGGGCATAACCTCTCCTCTCTCATATGCTCCCTCATTATCTCTCTCCTCCTCCATGGGATCTCCCTTGGGAATGGGATCCTCCTCATCTCTATGATCCTCCTCTTCCTCTGGTGTATCACCATCTTGGTGCATCCTCTCTAAAAGACCTAGATCACCTATAGGGTAGTCATTAAGGAAGATGGGATGGCTCCCCTATAGACTCTAATATCTGATATACTCTCTTCTAACCCCTGGATGGGATACAGTAGGATCTACCTCTATATCCTCTATCTCATTTGTATCTCTATCTACAATATTTGCTACTATAGGTCCATGTATGGTGTTAGGTCTCTGATAATATCTCATCGGGTATCCATACCAACGTACTTTCTAGGGGACTCACTATGTCTAACCAAATTGTCTGATAACTCTATCATAATAATATGGGATCACTGCATGAATATTAGGACCCTCTAGTAGCTTGCGTTGTAGGGAGTGTCTCAACTGGTGTTTAGTATCTGGCCATCCTGTCATCCAATATTATGGTCTCCATATCACATCCACACCTGGTATACGGTCAAAGCGTACCCTCCAAACAAGGATATCTCCGTACTGCCAGATATCTGCTAGTGGATATGCAAAGGATCTCGGTGTGCTCACATCTACCATCAAAGGAACACCCTATGGTTGAGCACATGCATAATTATCAAACCTCCAAGCCTATAAAAAGGTGCATACCATAAGACTCTCCTGACAAAATCTTATTAACTAACTCAACTCATTGTAAAGATGGGCTAACATGATGTGGCCCCATGAGAAAACAATCCTAGAATTCCTCATCCTGCATATGAGATGGGTGAATGGTGCCAAGGAAATTGTACCCTTTGTGTTGGGTATTACAACCAAAGAGAGTATACATAGCATCACTCTCTATACCAAGGGTATCAAACCTACTAGTATGGTTGATAGAGGGATCTGATCCGATCGGGTCCTCACCTATGGTACTCATCCCAAACAATACTCTCCATCTAAAAAGACCTTAGGAGGACCCCTCTATACTCTTGGTCTAAAAAGCTCGCCTTAGATTGGAATTCATAGGATCCTGTACACATCCTCCAATGTCATCGTGATCTCTTTTGATGGAAGATAGAAGGAGCACGTGTCATCATCCCACCTCTCTATCATGGCTGATATCATCGACTGATGGAACCTCATCTATAGTAGGATTTATACCCATTACAATCCCACATCTCTCAATAACTACATATCCTCCTACAATAGCTTAGACAAGTTCTCTTTGACATTAAGTAGAACCCCTCCAAAGGGATGCTATCGAAGACGGACAAGATCCTGTTAGCACAAAGAAGATCATATCAGTCATCTATCATCAAATAACTATAATTCTCACATTACCTAGTCAAGGTCGACCTTTTTGGGTCAAGGTTGAACTTTTCGGGTCAAGGTCAACCTTTCTGGGTTAGGGTCAACCTTTTTGGGTCTGGGTTGACTTTATCCCCATAAAGGATAGGACCTTCCCAGTTATGGTTTACCTGCAAAGGTCAAGGTTGACATAACTGGGTCAAGGTTGACCTTTTTGGGTCAAGGTTTACCTTCCCTATAAAAATAGGAATTTATAAACTAAAAACATCAAAACAAGGCACCTACCTCAGGCAATGGCTACCCACTGGCTAGGCACTCTCTCAGGACCTCCATGCGACTTTAGCTTGCATACTCACATAGTGTCATACCTAAGCTCAATTGGGGGCCAAATGTATCATCTTAAAATGGAAGCACTTACATTTTGGTAGGTTTAGCACCTTCATTTAGTACATTTTCACATGATATTTGCATTTAGGATGCACATATAGTTGATTATGCATTTCTAGGTGAAATTAGGGTTAGGGTCCTTCGGGTCCTCCTTAATCTCCATTTCTATGACTCCATTTTTTTTGGTAGAACCTATGCATTGGCTCTCCTAAATATTCATCACACTTACTCTTTGGCCACAGTTCCTCTATCTAACATTCTGGTGTGTTTTCTCACCTCCCTAGGTCCCCGGTTGACCTAGGAATCCTGCACATTTCCCAAGGAGACCAGCCTGAAACCTTAGTTTAGGGTTGAGGTCAACCCTGACCTAGCTCAGGGTTGAGGTCAACCTTGACCTAGGTCAAGTTCAAGGTCATCCTTGACCTAGGTTTAGGTTGAGGTCAACCTTGACCTCTATCAGGTGATGGTCCCCGCTTTCAAATCTGGAGCCTATCAGGGTTCTAAAACTTAAAATAGGTCCCCGGGTCTAGATACGGAAGTTTTTCCCCTGATATTTAGATTAATAGATCCCCTCCTTGGTTGGTGATTTTAATTGGACCATAATTCAAGGTGAAATTTGAATTTGGGTCCCTTGGATTTCCCTAGGAGGTCTATATTGAGATCTCTATATAAACACTCTCTTTTGCCTTCATTTGGACATGAGAAAGAATCATAAGATTATATAATGCAATTATGCTTGAGGCATGATGATGAGGAAAGAAAGCAAGAGGAAATATAGAAGGACAAGACATGATGATGCATTAAGACATTCAAGCACTTTTGTGGAAAATCCATTGTGGACCTTCTTTGGAGCAAGAAAGACATCTTCCTTCCTTCTTCTTGGATCAACCATTTCCAACTTCCAAGCATTCAAAATATATTATCATGGGGTAGAAATTATGGATTGTGAGTTTGGTAGGAATACTTTAGCCTTGGGGGCTTGGTATGCTTTCTTTATCACATTCAAATCTATGCATTGTTTCCTCATTTTCAATTCATGTTAGGGTTTTTAATCTAGAGGATTAGATCTTGACATTACACATTTGAAGCTCTTTTGAAGAGAAAAACACATACATTCTACTTTATTTGGCTACTCATGGTGGCAAAGATCACCAAAATGGGGGTTTGACTAAGGCAAAACCGTATATAGCCACCCCAAAACTCCTCTTCTTTAGATATTTGGAGGTGTTATTTTGGGATTTATAGGTTTGGGAATAGTGGAACAAAGTGTAGATCCAGATACCCTTTTTAGAAAACTTCTATGAAATAAAAAGAAAATTTTAGTCTAAGACTTTTTAGGTTGATTCTACCCTAGGGCGCAATCAGAAATTCTGGCCAATAGTGACATTGACTTAAGGGTGCGAATTAGAACTATGTCAGAATGAAAAAAGGTTTCTGGGTTTTGTTAATATTTGTCTTTCCCTTCTAGATTTGCTCTTAGATTTTCCAGAAACTCAACATAGGCTTCATAAAATGGCATTTTCATATCTTCTATGATGTGAGGTGGTTATTTTACTCCATTAATCTTTGCTTACAATTTCAAGTCTATATCCATTATCAAATACATAAAACAAAATTAAATGTAAAGGGTTAAATTATGCCATTGGTCTCTTTTGTAAATGAATATCTATTATGCAAACTCTATCTAGGAGATCATCCACATTTTCTTCTTTACAACTAAAAATTTGTATCATATCCTAGTTCCCTTGAAAAAGCCTAACAACTTGGGTGAGATCCTTAAGGGAGATATGGAGTTTATAAAAGAAAACTTGATGAGGCTTAGGGTATGATTGAGAAACTTAAAGAGCAGTTGAAGATCTCTAGGGATGAGAGAAAGGATTTTATCAAATAGTTGAGTGAAAGTCAAGAACTTATTTTACACCTATCTAAGAAGAGTAGATTTGATGAATGTAAGGTTGAAGTTGTGGCCTTCGAGAATGAGTAGCTAGCTAAGGACAAAAAGGACATTCATAAGGTGTTAAACAAACTGAAACTAGAAATTTGAAGAACATGTAAATGGAGTTGTAAAACTTCTCAATGAGACGATGCCTTAAAATCCAAAGATGAAACCCTAATGGCTAAGGTTGATGACCTTTTTAGATCTGAATAAGAAGTTACTACATGGAGGGAGCACCTACATGATTCACATGAATAAAAATGTAATTCCATAAGAGAGAATGAAGATCTGAGAAATGAGTATGAAAAGATGAAAGAAGATATGAAGGGTGCTAATGATATGTTGGGAAAGTTCAACGAGAGTTTTTCTAAACTTGATGAAAAAATCTCTAGCCAGAGGAGAAATAGTGAAACACAAGGATTAGCATTTTACAAATTTAAAGTTGGTGAGACATTAGGTACAAATAAGATCCATGCAAAGGGAAAGTCATTACAAAAGATGAATAAAAACAAAGATGGTAAGAGTAAGTATAGACCAAAAAATTTTAATTTCCACAAGGAAGGAAATATTTCTATTATTTATAGGTCTAACCCACCTGTTCCTAGATTTATAAATTTATTTTGTAGATCTGATGCGTATAATACTAGAACTAATATTTTCCAAGGTAATTGTTATCACTGTAACAAGTATGATCATAAGCCTAATGAGTGTAGGAATAGAATAAAAAATGAATGGACACCTGTGAATAGGGGAAGTCCTTACCAAAGGGAGAGGCAATTAAATGTTAATTTTTCTTTTTGTCACAACTGTGGATACACAACAATGAATTGTAGGATGAGAATCAGTAGAGAAAATCTTGGACCATGGAGATAAACTAGTATGGTGTGTTTCAATTGTGATAAGATTGGACATCTTGCTAGGTCTTGCATTGAAAAGAAGAGTAACACTAGAAGTCAACCAGTGAATAGGTCTGGTAATTAAAAAATACAAGAAGATTATAGATGTTGTAGAAAATAGGAAGGAGATGAAGAAAACATGGGTAAATAAATGTGAAATAAAGTCTTATAAATTGACAAAGAACTCCACAACATCAGGTAGTGTAGAGACTTCGTCATATGAAATTCAAAGCTATTGGCTTAGGGGGAGAAAATAAAGTAAGAACTATAACCTATCCCCTAGGTTGTGTGTGTAGTAAGACTTATCAAAATATTTAGATGCGTAATGATTATTTAAGAATCTGATGAAGTATCTTTTGTTACATATGATTCTATGCGACCACATAATTGTTTTTTTATGGCTTAGTGACTCTTTATGTTTCTAATTGATGTGACAAGCTAAGATTACTATTTGAGTATTTGCATTTATTGCTTGGAAATTAGAAGTTTGATTGGAAAAAGGGAACTGTGTTTGTCACTTTGCATTCTATGAGCTAAGTTGTACACTTGCAAGGGATTCCAAAGTGATCTGAAGTGGTTATGAAGTGAAGGTTGTGTTTTCATGCTTGAGGTGAAGCGATGTTTACTGAACCCTAGAGATGAATTGAAGTGGTATATTTTTATTTTTCAGTGGTTCTATTCTGTGTTGATCATTTTTAGCATTATAGGTACCCCTATGTTGATTCAAATTATTGAGGAGGTGAGGCCAATATTCAAATTCCATCCACTAAAGGTGGTAGAAAATGATCCCATTGGTGCCTTGTCCTCGATACCTAATGGTATGTTATTGTCTGACGATGTAATATTGTTCATTCATTGTAAGATTGAAGATCTTGCTTTTAATTATATTGTCAACACATTTACCAAACTATGTGATGACACTTATTTGAAGGATGAGTACAAGCATTTAACAAATAAGGTTTTCACATATGTTGCTGACCTAGCCGATGAATTTGAGTATGATTGTATAAGATATGTACTGATTCAAGTTCATGATCAATTCTTATGGCTAGATAGACTGTATAAGATTATGAATGAGGTTATTCATGTGGTGATAAGGTTTTGTGTGACCGGTGATTTACCTATTTTGAGAATGATTCATCCTAGTGAGGTCACTTACATAATAAAGTCAAAAAAAAATTAGCGTGCTATGGTGATTAATGACATTGAAGATATTAAGGTGATTTTTCCTTTGATCATGATCTGTTATAAGGTTTATTAATTTAGCCAATTGAACAGTGTACTTGGTGGTGGTATTCATGTTGCATATCAGATAGTGAAGGAGATTGCATAGTATGACTTGTGTGAGGTCATGAGAAGTTAATTCTTTGTGAACATGGAGAGAATAAAGAAGAATAAGAAACAATCATTCAAGTATGGTTCCCTACTGATATGCATATTTTTCTACTTCCAAAATTATTTCCCTGATATTGGTCAAATTCAGTGGTCGACCGATAGACCTGTAGTATTACAGATTAAGGAATGTATAAGGATGCTAGGAAATAACTTTAAAAGTACTATGTGGGGTTATTTCAAATATTTTTAGAAATGTATGCATGAGAGACACCGTATCCCAATTGAGATTGTAGAAAAGTATAAAGATGATATATGTTTTGTTGTGGATACCAATACATGCTTGATGCATGTGGTATAACAAAGAAATTGTTGGGCTTGAATAATGGGTTATTGTTAATAATAACTGAGAGGGGCGGGGGGTGAATCAATTTCCTCAAAAATTAATCCTTAAATCAACCCTTAAAAATTAATACCACTTTCAGCTTTTAGTTATATGTATTCCTACAAGATGAATACCTTGAAATACTTATAACAAATTACTACTTGTCAGAATGCTTTGTAAACCTTTCTTTTGTATGTTTACCGATAAGAAATATTTCATTTACCAAAACACAGTAAATAGCTAGAGTATATCAATCAATCCAAAATTGCATATGTGAAATGTAAAATAGTAAAGTAATATTTAACATAAACATATAACAAATGAAATTTTAATGTGGAAACCCTGTTAGGGGAAAAACCACTCGGACCGGTACCCAAAATTTTCACTCTTATGAAGTGAGATCGATTAAGGGCCCACCCTGTCAAAGGTTACAAACACAATATTAAGTGTGACCTTATTAGATGATTTAAAAGATAGTTTGTCACCTAGTATCTGGCATCTAATGCTACCATCCTTGATCAAACACTCACTTGGCCTATCAATAGGTATCGGGCATATCCAATTCTACTTTCTATGATCAAAATTTTTGATACTCCTTGGGATGTATCTCAATTAAAAAATACTTTTAAGTCCTACTCGGTTAAGAGACTTGATGCTTCAATGGCTAAACTAAAACATTAAATAATCTGTTCACACATACAACTTGAATTGTAGATTTTCAGATCTATTTTAATTGCATTACCTCTCTGATCAATATAATCAATTAAATACCTTTTCTCCACATTGTTCTTCTCTGTGATGTTATCTCACTATTCTTCGATGTTTGTAGAATCTATCTCTTTCCTCAGCTTGTTGACCAAGTCTGAAAGAAGACTTTCTTCTCCTTTAAAATCTCTTTAGCGTCTATTTTCTCTTCTCTTGTTCATCCCACTCAATTCATAATGAATTGGGTTTGTCTCTTTATAGACACGATTCACTGTTTCTTGGATTTCTTGATTCTTGGTGTGATCCACAATTCTTGCCAATTAGATTTAAAGAAAACTCTAGTTTTCTCTCAAAGAGATCTTCTTGCTAGCTAGACAAAGCAGCTTTATATCCATTACTTATCCTTGGCTTTATCTGGTCGATCTAAATAATGATAAGTATTAGTTAAGTCTATTTATAGCTCTTGACAGCTAAGCATTTTTTCATTTCTAAACTATCTGTTCTATCAGTCAACACTTTAGTTAGTCATCGATGATAACTGACTATTATGTCGGTGTGAATTCAGTTGTCATAGGGATCTCCATCCTTGTCTTTTTTTTCAGGCAACAATATAATTTTGTGTGTCAGGTTACACTGTTCTTTTCTCATTGGGAAACACTGTGACTATACTCATCGGTAATCCTGTGTATTTTATCATCAGGTAACACTGTGACTTTTCTCTTTTACTCTGACCGTCAGTGTGCTCTCCACTGATGTATACAGTCACTTTCTGAATACTTGACTTATATGCATTACTGATAGCATATTCTTTGATTCATCAGTTCTTTGAAGTCTTTGGTAGTATGTCCATGACCATATAGATTATATCAAGTTGACATCAATGACAATATAATACATTAATTGATTTAATTCCTTGCATGATCATCAACTTAACATCTTCAAACATTAAATCAGTTATAGTTCATCAATCACTCCCTTTGGCATTGATGGAAACACACTAGATTATCACACTATATTATTACTAATACAATATGAAATATAACATTTGAAGTTCATCAAACTACCAATCTTATATACTATAACCGATACAAATATCTCATCCTCACTAAGTTCATATAACTTAGATTTGATTCTTGCAGCTTTCTTTCTGTCTTCAATCCCTTCACTAGATAGATGTAGAATCTTTATTTCTCTGATGTGATGTGTTCTCCTTCTGTGTTAAACTCTCTTCCTTTGACTATTCTCCTTTATTTTAATGTCTCTTGTCAATAATTCTTTGTCTTTTGATGTACTCTCCCTTTCTTCTTACATCTATCCCTTTATATAATTTGATGGATATAATCTCTCCTTTATGTATAAACTCTCCCATGGATGTAATATTTCCCTAAAGTGATAATGTCTCTCCCTGAGGTGATAATATCTTTCCTTGAAGTGATAATGGATATAATCTCTCCCTTTGACAGCAATGCCAAACAAATATTTTTGACAGTAATGCTAAAAAGGTCCTTTCTATCCATAATATACTCCTTGAATTTCCTAATCCATCGACAATACAATAAATCTTGTGCTTGGAGTAGATAAATACCTTGTTGCGTATAGATTTATATTTGAATTCCATCTCTCTACTTGCATCAACATGAATGATATTCTGATAATGTGTAGGTTGATGCAACCTTCTAGTCATGTTACTAACGAGTAGACAAGGGTCTTCCCCCTAGTCTCTTTCTCAAGTACTCAAATGCATCCTTGGGCACTGGATTGGTGAAGATATCAGCCAATTGTTCCTTTGATTACACATACTAAGTTATCACCTCCTTTTCTCGAACTTGTTCTCTCAAATAATGATACTTGATGGCAATATGCTTTGTTTTAGCATGCATGAATGGATTTTTGGAAATTTTTATTGCACTTGTATTATCACAATAGATAATTACTAGTTAAAAAAATTTCATATGCATACCTTCTAGTAACTATTTGAACCATGCAATATTTGAGAAGTTTGCAGTAGCAGCAACATATTCTTCTTTTGCAATAGATTGAGAGATGCATCCTTGCTTCTTGCTGATCCATGTGACAAGTATGCCACCCATAAATAATGATCCTCCAGTTGTGCTCTTCTGGTCATCAATATTTCCAGCCCAATTAGCCTAGGTAAAGACCTTAAGTTCAAAATTTCCTTCTCTTCTATACCATAAGCCATATTCCTCAATGTTCTTCAGATATCTTAGGATTCTTTTCACAACAGTCATATGTGATTCTCTGGGATTAGCAGAAATTTTTTCAATTGTTCCTACTGCATGTGCAATATCTAGTCTAGGATGTACAACATACATGATTTATCCAATCATTGATCTATACAAGGTCTGATTTACCTCTGATGACTTGTCCTTGTTTTTTAGCTTACATCCAGTTGCCATCAATGTTCCAACTGGTTTGGACTCTTCCATCTTGAATATTTTCAGTACTTCCTTGATGTATTTGCATTGTGTAATGAAAATACCTTCATCTTGTTGCATGATCTGTAGACCAAGAAAGAAATTGATCTCTCCAAACATAGACATCTCAAACTCATTTTTCATTTCATTTTCAAATGATTTTCATAGGATATCATTGACTCTAAATATGATGTCATCAACAAATATCTCAGCAATCAAAATATTTTCATCAGTATCTTCCTTCAAATAAAGATTATTGTTTTCACTAGTCCTTACAAATCCAATACTTATAATATAGGAATGAAGTCTTTCATACTAGGATTAGGGTATCTATTTAAATCCATACAGGGCTTTGTGTAGTCTACATACCATGTCCCTCTTGTCTGGATCAACAAACCCTTCTGGTTGTTCAATGTATACCTCTTCTTCAAGTATTCCATTTAGGAATGTAGACCTGACATCCATTTGATATACCTCGAAGCCTTTACACGCAGCATAAGCAAGTAATATTCTTACTCCTTCTATCCTACCAACGGGTGCAAAGGTCTCTCCATAGTCAATCCCTTCTTCTTGTGCATACCCCTTACATACTACTCTTTCTTTCTTTCTGGTGACTTCTCCATTCTCATTCAGTTTATTCCTAAATATCCATTTTGTACCGATGACATTCTTGTCATCTGGTCTTGGTACAAGTGTCCATGTCATGTTTTTCTCTATCTTCTCAATCTCCTCATTCATAACACTAATCCATTCATCATTATCAAGTGAAGCATTGACAGATTTTGGCTCATAATCACAAATAAGACATCTTTTACTTAGAGACTTACTTCTAGTTCTCATACCAGCCTTCTTTCCTCCAATGATATGGTTATATGGATGGTTCTTTCTGACATATTTGGCAAGTACAGGTTGAGATCTTTGTCTATCATCTTGATAATTAGTTTATCCTTCATTTTGTTCTCCATCACTTTGTACATCTTATTGAGCAATATCCTGATCGTCAGTATTTGTAGCTTGGTGGTCGGGTGGAATGATCTATTGCTTCGGAGCTCTACATTGTTGGTTGGGTAGATTTTTAGGTTATTCATTGTATACAAACTTGTTGTAGTCCTCTAATTCTTTTGTGCTTTCCTTTTCATTCTTCTCTGCAAATTCATCTATCTTTACATTTGCACTTTCAATTCAATTTTTTTAGAGGTTTTATTAAGACATTGATAAGCCTTGCTCTTGGTGGACTACCCTAGAAAAATTCCTTCATCACTCTTGGAGTCAATTTTTCCATTTCTATCATCTTTTAAGATGTAACATTGACTACCAAAATTTTTGAAATAACTCACATTAGGTGTGTATCCATACCATAGCTCATAAGATGTCTTCTTGGTGTCTTTCTTCAATTGTACTTTGTTTAATGTGTAAAAAATAGTACTGACAGCTTCTCTCTAGAAGATTTGGGAGATTCCTTTCTCTATCATCAGTATCCTTGCACAATAAACTATGGTTCTATTCCTTCTTTCAACAATACCATTTTTCTGTGGTGTTCTCAGTGCAGAGACCTGTCTTTTGATTCCATGCTCATTACAAATTTAGTGAATTCATCTAAAATAAATTCCCCTCCTCTATTTGATCTTAAGAATTTCAATTCTTTACCACTTTGTTTCTCAACCATTTATTTGTACCATTTAAACATCTTGAATGCTTCAGATTTATCTTTTAGAAACATGATTGTCATCATTATAGAGTAATCATAAACAAAGAGAATTAAATATCTATCACCATAATTTCATCATGGGTCTACATAAATTAGTATGGACTAATTCTAGAATGACATCAGATGTGTGCATTTTTCTTTTGAAACTAGACTTTGTCATCTTACCTTTTTGACAATTCTTACACATGATATTGTCGGGCTTAACCATCGTCAGTAAACATCTTAGATTTCTCTTTTTCTTATCTTTATCATGTTGTCCAAGTTCACATGACATAATATTTCATGCCACAACAATATGTCTTCATTTCTATCCATTAAGAAAGTGGTTTAGTATCATTTAGATAGAATAAGTTACCTTTTGTCTTCTCACCGACACCAATCAGAATTCTAGATTCATTGAAGATATTTGCCTTCTTATTTTCAAATGGTACTTTGTGACCTGAATTATTCAACTAAGAAATGCTCAATACATTATAATTCAATCCTTTCACCCAATAAGCATTTTCACATTTTATCAGGTTATTCAACATTATGGTTCCTCTACCTACAACGGGACAAGGTGTATCATTACCCATTCTTATTGAACCACCATTATCGTATTCAAAAGTCTCAAATTTTTGTTTTTCACCAGTCATGTGGTGAGTACTTCCACTATCTATGATTCAGACATCATTTTTACTAACTTTAGATATGAGTGCAGTTTCTACATACCTTTCTTCATCATCATCTGAATAATCTTTTACTGCCACAAACACCATCCCATTGTCTTCATCAGATTCATTTTCAGTATCATCATCTTTTCATTTAGCTAGGTAACTGGCCTTCTTTCCTTTCTCCTTGTAGTCTTGGATATCTCTTCTTTTTGATTGTCGGTTTCTTCTGTAATCATCTCTGTCATACTTCTTTTCAAATGACCTGTCATTTCTTTTGTCATCTTTTCTTCTGTTAGGACATCTTGCGACAAAGTTTCCAATCTCTTTACAATTAAAAAAAACAAGTGGTAATTTAAATTTGTATTTATCTTTGCCTCTGTACATTCTTCTAGTCATAAGTGCTTCAATTTCATCAAGATCTTCTTCTTCACTTTCACTATCACTATCTTTTCTCATAGTGTGTTTATGACTTGATTTGAATGCAAACTCTATGTTTGGTAGGACACTATTATCAAAGTTATTCATATCAAATGAAATTAGTCTTCCAATCAAACTATCTAGAGTAACATTGCAATTTGGTACTGCTCTCATTTCTTGTATGGAAGATACTCTAATAGCATAAGTAGGCAGTAAGGTTCTTAGAATTTTACCTACAACTGTATATTCTTCTAGTACACCTCAGAATCCTTGGATAGAATTAAATAAATCTTTGATTCTTGTGTTGTACTATGTGATGTTTTCACCTTCTTTCATTTTGAGATCATCAAAATTTCCCCTAAGGCTTTCTACCTTGGCTCTCAAAACATTCTTGTCACCACCATGTACAAGCATCAATTTGTCCCACATCTGCTTTGCAGTCTTGCGGGTTTTGACATCTTCAAATTCAGCATCAGAGAGTGAGGAAGCAAGCTCTATCATTATGCAGTTGTGTTCATTGTTCTCTCTCATTTTTTCATCTATTGGTGCTCCTATGGGAAACACATATTCAGTATCTAAGTATTGAGTAACATCATTTCCTATACTTGATAAGTGGAGTCTTATTCTTCTTTTCCATGAAGAAAAATTATCTTTGTTCAACTTTCGCACATCTCATCTATTCATCTTGTGATCTTTAGCTTAGGTCTTGAAACATTCCATCTAAGCACAAAAGCTATGATACCAATTGTTATTAATAATTGAGGGGGGGAGGGTGAATTAGTGGCCTCAAAAATTAATCCTTAAATCAACCCTTAAAACTTATTACAACATTTAATATTTCAGTTATACTCAGTCCTAGAAGATGAATGCCTTGAAATACTTATAACAAATTACTACATGTTGGAATGCTTTGTAAACCTTTCTTCTATCTCTTTACTGATAAGCAGTATTTCATTTGCCGAAACATAGTAAATAGCTAGAGTATACTGATCAATCCTGAATTGCATATGTGAAATGTAAAACAGTAAAGTAATGAAACATAAACATAAAACACATGGATTTTTAACATGGAAATCCTATTAGGGGAAATTCCACTGCGACTGATACCCTAAATTTTCACTCTTTTGAAGTGAACTTAGTTTATAGCCAACCTATTTAAAGGTTACAAACACACTATTAGGTGTGACCTTGATAGAGGATTTAAAAGATAGTTTGTCACCTAGTATCTATCAACTAATGCTACCATCCTTGATCAAAGACTCACTTGGCCTCTCAATAGGTATCAAGCATATCCAATGCTACTTTCCATGATCAAACTTTTTTATACTCCTTGGGATGTATCTCAATTACAAAATACTTTTAAGTCCTTCTGAGTTAAGGGACTTGATGCTTCAATGGTTAAACTGAAACATTAAATGATCTATTCACACATACAACTTGATTTGTAGATTTTTCAGATCTATTGTAAGTGCATTACCTCTCTGATCAATATAATCAATTCAATACCTTTTCTCCCCATTTTTATGCTTTGTGATGCTCTCTCACTATTTGTCTCTGTCTACAGAATCTATCTCTTTCCTCAGCTTGTTGATCAGTCCTGAATGAAGACTTTCTTCTCCTTCAAAATCTCTTCAGCATCTATTTTCTCTTCTCTTGCTCACCCCATTCAATACGTAATGAATTGGGTTTGTCTCTTTATAGACATGATTCACTATTTCTTGGATTTCTTGATTCTTGGCATGATCCACAATTCTCACCAATTAGATTTAAAGAAAACTCTAGTTTTATCTCAAAGAGATCTTCTTGCCAGCTGGATAAAGAAGATTTAAATCCATGACTTATCTTCAGCTTTATCTGGTCAATTAAAACAATTATAAGTATTAGTTAAGTCTATTTAGATCTCTTGAGAGCTAAGGATTTTGTTATTTTTGAACTCTCTATTCTATCAGTCAACACATTAGTTAGTCATTAGTGATAACTGATTTTTCTATCGGTGTGACTTCAGTTGTCATCACGATCTTTGTCCTTGTCTTTTTCATCGGGCAACACTATAATTTTGTCCATCGGGTTACACTGTGCTTTGCTTGTTAGGAAACATTAACTTTACTCTTCGGTAATGTTGTACATTTTCTCATTAGGTAACACCATGAATTTTTTCTTTTACTCTAACCGTTAGTGTGCACTCCGTCAGTGTATAGAGTCACTTTGTGGATACTTGACTTATATGCATTACTGATAGCATAGTCTTAGATTCATCGATTCTTTGAAGTCTTTGGCAGTATGTCAATGACCATTCAGATTGTATCAAGTTGAGATCAATGAAAGTACAATACATTAACTAATTTAATGCCTTGCATGATCATCAACTTAACATGTTCATAAATTCAATCAGTTATAGTTCATCAGTTATGAGGTATATGGTGATATTGTATAACTTCATGCTGATGGATTATTGTCTAAACCATTTGATGCAAGTACTCCTAGGTTTCTTACCTATGAAAAAAACCTATTTGAAAAGTCACTCAGAGTTGAAGGCACTCGTGATAGGCTAAAGAGTGAGGAAAAACATAGATGATTTAGCCAAACAGAGTAGTATTAAAAAATATATGATGCATAAGATCAGGAAAAATTTTGTGAATAGGGAGGAAAGAACTTCTTCTATTGTTGCATAAATTGAAGAGGTGGAGGTTTTATCTTCTACAACCGATAAGGCAACAACTAGAGCTACTAGGGGTTCCACAGTTTTAAAGGAAAAGGAAAAGGTAGCATAAGAGACACTTATTGTTGAACAAAGAACTTACAAGAGAAAGAAGAGAATTACACATGGGTATAAAGAGTCAAAGGGCCAAAGAAAACTATGGATACTAGTGAAGAAGAAGAACCTAAAACCAATTGAGACAAAGAGAAAGAAGAGTTGAAGGTAATGGAAAGAAAAATAAATTAGTTGGTTTAACAACTAAGAAATCGGTTAAACCCAAGACTAGGAGAATATTTACTGTTGACATCATAGATAATAAGATAAGGGAATATGTCAGTGTAAGTGATGCAAACTAATGCTATGAAAAATTTGGTGATGTAGAAAAAAAAAAGATTGGGGATGCTATTGTATTCAATTTGCAAAAGTATTCTAGAGGACCTAGTGAACTACATAAGATGATACCTAAAAAATAATATTAGAAGATTGATGGTAGATGGAGGCATGATCTGAAGCAAGAAAAATAAATTATGGAGAAATATTTAATCCTACTAAAGCTTTAATTGTCTATTGAATATGTAAATATTGTAATTGAGGAAGTAAGACTTGGATTCAAAATAAGGGTTAGAGTATGAAGAATATTAGTTGGTGAGTCTTAGGTAGTCTGTGATGAGAGAGTTGAAATCATGAAGAATAAGTTGAAGGAACATGAACTGGTAAATTCTACTCAAGAAGAGGTGACATTAGATGAACTTGTTGTTACTAAACAATTAATTGAAGATATTATAGGTTATTTACCTTCTGATGCACCACAAAAAGATCATATTGATTTTGTTGTAGATGTGCAAAGTAAAGTTGAAGAAAAAAATGATAAGGATGTAGAGGTGGAGATACCTATTTCCATTGGTACAGCTGGATAGACTAGTGATATTAAAAAGAAATATAAATATGATGTAGCAGCACACTCATTGAACACAAATTTGAATCTCAGAGAGAGTTCCAGTTCCAAGATGAAGAGTAGGATAATTGATGTTCCTGAGGAAGATACTAAATATTATATTAAGGAAGAGTACATTGAGGTCATTCAAGGACCTATTGATGTTACAAAGATGAGTCCCAGTGAACTAATGAGAATATCAGACATACTAAAGTTGAAAGAAAAAAGGGACAAACTAATAGGTGAGAAGAAATAAGCTCAAGTACTAGAGTCAGCTTTAGATATTCTATTAGATCATGTAATTGAGCTTGTATATGATCCAAATTTTACTACAATTGAATAAATGGATAGCTTGGTCAGTGATCACTGAAAAATTCTTAGGTTTTCCAATAGATATCTTTATTTGGTCCCATAAAAATGATATGCCTAAATATGTAGATAGAATTTCTTCTAATATAAAACCCAATATTTTCACAATTTTCATCGAAATGATCATATTTGTGTTGAAAATGTCTATCTTAGATTTGTGGGGATTTTTCTTTTGACCAGAAAAAATAGTATATAGGTCTAGATTTGATGCAAGGCGGGTCGGTAAATGGGGCCAAAGGCACTCCCAAACCCCAAACTAACTTGGAGAACACAACATGAAAAACTTTGATCATAGAGAGGGAGAGAAGGAATGCATATAATTTTTTGTTAACTTATCAAACTTCATACATGTCTGGTTGTGAGGCCTTCCTAGTTACATCCAGATACATTCAAAACAATCAAAGAGGAATCCTCATGCATTTCAGATCCACAATCTCTCGTTGTTCTTCATTTATAGTTCACTATCAATCTATTTCCTATGACTTGCCTCCTCATTTATGAACAAAACAATACATTTATACAAGAGATAACCAAAAAGGGTGGCCCCAAAAGATCCTATAGATCTACATAGGAAGAAATAATGACCCATATTTAGGTCCACCTATTCCCTGATGAGAGATCCAAAATTAATGTTAAGACTAAAATTTAACTAGAGATGTAGGCCGCAAGAACCAACAAAAAAAACCTAATCAATGAGACAGGAACAGAAAGAACCACCAACCAGATAGGAATAACTACCAAGATTGTTCAGTCAAACTAAGCCAAAGAAAGTAACCAATTTGACAAGGAACCAAGCCTTCCACCGAGAAATTCAAATAAGCTTACCAAATTTCTCCACCAAGCTACTGAGCTTCAAAAGAAAAACATATTTTTGTTTGAAACATGATTGTCATGAACGCGAGATGCTCCTACATCAGACGCCTGATGTTAAAAAGACATGATTATGTGATTCATGAGTGAGATAAAACCTAAGCTACATTCAAATCACTATGATAAATCCATGTAGAATCTTCAATCGGTCTCTTCTTCCACTTTACCAAGTATTCTATGTAATCCTTTCCTCTTGTGCTTCTGCCAATTCTTTGTTCAAAAATTTATTCAACTTCTAGTATTTGTTTCTTAGGATAATTAATTGGTACTATCACTTCTTTATTAGGTTCATGATACTCATACAAATCTAACATATTGAATATAGGTTATATATCCATGTCATCAGGTAACTACACTTCATAAATATTTTGACTGTCAAACTTTCTCAAAATATTACAAGGACTGAATTTCTTCATCTTAAATTTACCATATGTTCCAACAGGAAATCTACCTTTCTTCGAATGAACCATCACTTCATTAGCAACCTCAAAAATATTATGTCTTCTTGATCTATCTTCACTATCCTTTTATTTCTGATTACTTTGTTCCAACTGATGTTTCACTTCGTCATGCAATGTCTTTATAAACTTAGAAACATTTTCTCCTTCAACACTTCTCTTCTCTTCTCCAACAATGTCTCTCAATTTTGATATACATATTGGTTGTGTACCAGTAACAATATGCAAGGGTCTCTTGCTAGTACTCCTAATCAAAAAATTATTTTATGCAAAATCATTTTGTGCTAACATCACATCCCAATCATGTGGTTTGTCTCCAATGAAGCATCTCAAAAAGTAACCCAAATTTTAGTTTACAACCTCTTTTTTTCCATCAATATATGCATGAAATGTAGACCTATACTTCAAGATGGTGTCTATCATTTTCCACAGTGTTTTCCAAAAATAGACAACAAACTTACTCTATCTGTCAAAGATGATACTCCTTAGTAATCCATGCAATCTAACAATCTATTTGAAGAAAATATTTTGTATATGCACTACATCTGATGTTTTCCTACATGGTATGAAATATGTCATCTTGGAAAATATATCCATAATAATAATATGGAATCGTTACCTCTTGTTTTCCTTAGTAAGCCAAGAAAAAAATACATGCTTATATCACTCAAAGGTTTCTCTGGAATAGAAATCAGTGTATACAATCTAGTATTTTGACTTACAACTTTTGCAAATTGACAAACTCTACACCTCTTTATAAATTTCTGAACATCCTTATATAATTTAGGCCAAAATTACCTCTCCTTTTGTAAACTCAATATTTTATCAATGCAAAAATGTTGTGCCAAACTACTACTATGTTTCTCCTTTCTTAAATTGGTTCTCATTGATCCTCTCGGTATACATAACTAAACTCCTTTGAATAACATATCTTCTTGAATGAAATATTCTTCAAACCTAGTCAGTTGAACTGGAGTAGGTGTTCTGCACATTCTCCATGGCTTACAAAAATCAAGGTTTTGTGTAGCAGCTAATCAGTTGGATACTCTACTCTTACATTTAATAAAAAATGTGAAACTCTGCAAATACTCTACCCATTTTATATGTCTCTAATTCAACTTATTCTGACTGCTCAAATACTATAAATCCTTATGATCAATATACAACACAAATTCACTTGGCATCAAATAATGCCTTGATTTAATTAGGGCTTGAACAATAGGAATGAATTCTTGATCATATACATAATATTTCATTTTTTCATCATTCAACTTTTCACTAAAGAAAGAAACAGGTTTACCTTCTTGAGTCAACACAACTCCTATTGCAATGCCACTTGCATCACACTCAACTTGGAATACATTATTTAAATTAGGTAATTCTAACACATGAAATTCAACAACCTTCTTCTTCAAAGTCTCAAAACTCTTATCATCTCCATGAGTCCAGTTGAACTCTCTTGTCCCCTCTCATTGTCTCAGTCATAGCATTTCAAATTGAACTGAATTTTCTGATGAAAATTTGCTAAAAATTTGCTAATCCATGAAATGATCTTACCTCAGTGACATTGTTAGGTGTAGGCCAATCAAGTAAATCTTCAACCTTCTCAGCATCCATCAGCAAACCATCATCTAAAATCAGAAATAAAAAATACACAAGTTCTTCTTTCATGAAAGAACACTTTTTCAAATTAATTAGCAACATTTCCTCTTTCAATCTCTCTAATATCTATCTAATGTGCAATAAATGTTCTTATTCGGTCTTACTGAATATCAGAATCTCATCCAAATATACAATCACAAACTTACCAAATAATTTCTTCAGAACTTCATTCATTAACCTCATAAAAGTACTTGGTACCTTAGTTAAACTAAAAGGAATAACCAACCACTAATACAAACCTTATTTTGTCTTCAAATAATTATTTCGTTGATCACATTTTTTGACTCTGATATGATGATATCCACTCTTTCATTCAATCTTGGTAAAATATTCTGCATACTAAAACACTCCATTATATCATCCATCATCGGTATAGGGAATTTATACTTCGTTGTGATTTTGTTTATATCTCTTAAATCAATACACATTCTCCACTCTCCATTCTTCTTAGGTGCTAACACAAATGGTACTACACATGGACTAAAACTTTCTCTCATCATAACTTTATGTAACAACTCATCAACTTGTCAGTTGAGTTCTGTATTCTCGGTCGGTGTCAATCAGTGTGGTGCCTTGTTTGGAAAGTTCTATCTCTAGGAATCATATCCATACAATGACTAATATCTCTCATCAGTAGAAAACCATCAGGTATATTATCTGAAATGATTTATTTGTACATAGTGAGCATCTTCTCAACTTTTGTCAGAACTTTATTTTCTATTTTCTCACTCAGTTTTTTACGAACTAGAGCATAAAAAATATAATTTATTTAGATCCTTAACAGACTCTCTACCTTCCATAAAAAAAAATTCAAAGATGTACATATCTCACCAATAGATTACTCAACCAAAGGTAACAATATTTGTCTCTTTTGATCAGCCCAAACAGTATATTTGTTTAATCTTCCATCAAGTATAGTATGTCTATCATATTGCTGACGTCTACCCTACAAAATATGACAATAATCCTTAGGCATGATATCACACAACACCTTATAATAATACTTTCCAATTTTTAGAATCAAAAAACATTGTTCACTTACCATGAGTGTATGATCAACCTTCTCCTATAAAATTTTATAGGGTTTTGGGTGCTTCAATCTCTCCAAATGAAACTTTGTAACCATGTCCTCAGATGCGAGATTGTCATAAATTCTACTATCAACAATTACTTTCCAAACTTTGTCTGTAACTCTGCATCTAGTCATGAAAAAAATTTTCCTCACTATATCTTCCTTATTTTCACTCCATGATATTCCTGTGACCATCATGTTTCCTTCCTTTTCAGTTTCATTTGGTAAATCTTCTTGCACCAATGCATTTCTGATACTACAAACTTTCTTGCTTGCATGTGTACACTCAAATAAGCTATGTCCTTCTTCTCCACAATTTTAACATGTTAGTTGCAATCCACTTCTACTAAAGCCAACTCCGAACTAATTACCTCTTCATGTAAATGAAATTCCACCTCTCCACTCGGTCTTGGATTTTTCTTTATTTTTCATGTCTTGATCAGATCTATGGTTTTCACCATAAGATCTACCTCTTCCTCTAGAGAATCTACCACCTCTTGGACTCTTTGTCTTTTCTCATGTCTTTTTTTTCAATTTCTCTTCAGATTTTATGGAAAAATAATAAGCATCTTCAATACTCTCCATCTTTACGAGGTTGACCGCTGCTTGAATAAAACTCATTAAGCCATTGAGATATATTTTAATTATTTCCACCCCATCTTCATTATGTCCAGATCTTCTATCTAATCTATAGAATTCCTCAGTGTAATCCTTCACTGAGATATCTTTATGCTTCAAAATTTGCATTCTCCTAACTAGGTTCATCTCATAATCACAAGGAGGAAACTTTCCCTTGGATTTGTTTATCATCTTTTCCCATACCTTGATCTTGTCTTCTCCTTTATTCTTTTGATCAAATCACAAATGCTCCCACCACAAGGATGCATGACATTTCAACTTTGTGCTTTATATCTTCACCTTTTTCTCCTTTGATATATTCTCACACTCAAAGTATTTCTCCATCTCAATTATCCAATCTATCAACTCATCTGAATCTAGCTCTCCACTATACTTTGGGGGATTAAACTATGGCGTGGACTTCAAATTTGTCAAATATTGTAGGAGTATTTCTTCTCCTTGATCTATCACAGGTGTAGGTGCGACTTCTTCCTTCTCTTCTTTGACTTCATCATCACTAACATCTTCAAGATGTCTTCCTTGGCACTGTGTTTTCTTAAAAGCTTCCAATCTAGCACCAATCCACCTAAGCATATTTACTAGGCTTGGATCTGGATCTCGTTTCCCTCGAACCATCTTGAAATCATCTTCAATTGTTGGTCAGATCACAATATGCTACCCCACAACAATAACATATTAGGATTTACAAGAAGAAACCTCATATATTTCCTCTCTTTGATACCACCTAGCACAAGGCAGGTCAGTAGATGGGACCAAAGGAACTCCCAAACGCCAAACTAACTTGCAGAATAGAACACACAAGTTTTAAACATAGAGATGGAGAGAAGGAATGCATATCATTTTCATTAAATTATAAAAATTCATACATGTCAGGCTATGAGGCTTTTTTGGTTACAACCATATACATGCAAAACAATCAAATAACACTACTCATGCATGCGAGATCTACAATCTCTTAGATTTCTTCATTTATAGTTCATTGTCAATCTATATCCTACTATATGACTCCTCATCTATGAATAGAACAATAAATTTATACAAGAGAAAAATGAAAAGGTTGACCCCAAAAGATCCAAAAGATCCACATAGGAAGAAAATGACCCAAATTTAGGTCCACATGTTCCTCAATGAGAGATCCAAAATTAATGCTGAGACTATTTAATTTAAATCAAGATGTTGGCCAAAAGAACCAATAGACAAAATCTACTCTGTGAGATAGGAATATAAACAACCACCGAGTAGATAGGAAACAACTACCAAGATATTTCATTGAAACTGAGCCAAAGAAAGTAATGGAGTCAATGAGGAATTGAGCCTTTTGCTAAGAACTCTAAAGCAGTTCATCGAATGTCTCCACCAAGCTAAGATGCTCCAAAATCAAAAGATATTTTTATTTGATACACAATTTTGATGAACCCAAGATGCTCTTGCATCAAGAGTCTTCCTAATTTGATTGGCCTCTTTAATAGATGATTTAAAAAAGAGGAGAGTATCATGAGAAAACAAAGAATGTGTAACTAAAATAGATGTACCTATGATGTTAGCACCTTGCCAAATGCCTTCCTCATTTCTATATCTGATAATCCTACTTAATGCTTCTATGATAATAATAATAAAATGGAGATAATGGGTCGCCCTGCCTAACCACTTATGAAAATGCAAAAAAATGCAGCAGAGGGACCATTAATAATAAGTGAAAAGAAAGAACCTAAAACACAAGATTTGACCCATTTACACCATTTCTCAGAAAACTTGAATCTTCCAATGACATTGAAAATAAATGACCAATTAAGCTTATCATATGCTTTAATCATGTCCAATTTAATCACAAATAATGATGATTGTTTTATATCAGTATAATGTAAAACTTCATGAGCTACTAGTGCCCCTTCCATTATTTCCCTTCATGGCACAAAGCCAACCTGCTCCGAAGAAATAATATTTGTAATGAGATTTTGTAGCCTAAAGTAAATAGCCTTGGAGAAGATTTTATAGACTATATTACACAATGAAATGGGCCTAAAATATGTGAACATTTTGGGCTTGGTGATCTAGGGAATGATAGAAATATTAGTGGCATCAAATTTTCTAAGGAGAAATGTACTTTTCATAGACTCTTCTTGATGAAGGGGACTCCCTTTAATACCACAAGTACAAGACAGAAACAAAGAGAAACAACAGAAATCTGCAAGAACAGAAAATTGGCTTCTTATTGGCTCCACAAATGTGGAATTACAAACTTTAGAATTACAATATCAAAAGCCACATGGGCATCCCTTACAAAAATCTGTAGGACAAAGCCTCAAATAACCACCCAGAACTGCCCTAGAAAACACCACGGGCCTTCCTTAAATAGGCAATTTTCCACCGCCCGAGAAGGTTCTAGAAATCTATCCATTAAGGCCAACTACCCTTAGCATTTAATTATTTTTCACTTTTATCAGAAAAGGGTCGGCTTTAAATATTTACAAAACATGAGATTAGGTAGCCCAACTTCTGGAAGCCATAACTTTTGAACCGTAGCTCCGATTGGCTATTATAACCACTTTCCAGAAAGGGGAGATCATGATCTACAGTGCCTGACTCATGAAGCGCCAGTCAAATGGGGGTTCAACCTCGATCCAGAGCCTCTATGGTCCTAAAAATTGAGCTCAAAGGTTTTGCACCCTAAAATCTCAACAGTAAATCCTTAATAATTTTTCCAATATAGATGATCTAGCAATGAAATTCAACTGGCATTCTTATATGACTAAGATGAACCTTCACCTGGAAAATTAGAACATTTTGAGTTCAAATGACCAACTTACTAAAATAGTATGTTTCCAAAAATAGAAGCTTTGTACAAAATAGCCCTTCTTGAATAGAAAAACACATATTTTTTGGGTGATGCAAGATTGCCCTTACACCTAGGATGCTCTTGCATCAGACACCCGGGGTAATTTGAGAAGTGACCTTGTCACGTCTCAGGTGTGTAGAGGAAAACCAAGATGGTTAACCTCCTCCCTTGTCAGCCATGATAAATCTTCAATAGGTCATCCTTTCCAATTGACCAGATATTCTTCATATGTCTTGCTCCTTGTGCTTCTACCAACACAACTGTCCAGTATGTCTTCAATCTCCTTGGTATCTGAACTACTTGCTAGAATACTCCACTGTGCCACTGTGATCTCATCTTCAACACCTCCTTCATGATACTCTGTCAAATCTGAAATGTTAAACACT
>MU214822.1:346825-384539 GCA_018584345.1 Thuja plicata | reverse complement strand
TCTTGGCTCATAATAGCTCCTATTGCAGTACCACTAGCATCACAATCTACTTGAAACACCTTATTAAAATTTGGGAGTGCTAAAATAGGTTGTTCTATAACTTTTTGTTTCAACAATTGAAAACTCTCTTCTGCCCCATTATTCCACTTAAACTCTTTTCTATCCCCTCTCATTATTTCAGTTAAGGGTCCACAAATACTGCTAAAATTTTTGATAAACTTTCTGTAAAAGCTAGCTAGACAATGAAAAGAGCTTACCTCAGTAGCACTCCTTGGAGTAGGCCATTCAAGGATAGCCTGTACCTTCTCTAGGTCCATTTTTAGACCTTCTACTGAAACTACAAATCCCAAATACACTAACTCCTTCTTTACAAAATTGCACTTCTTTAAATTTATCAACAATTTCTCTTCTCTCAGCTTCTCAAATACCATACGAATATGCATCATATGCTCCTCCAGTGTCTTACTAAAGATCAAAATATCATCTAGGTAAACAATGACAAACTTACCTAGAAATTCTTTCAGAACCTCATTCATGAGCCGCATGAAAGTTCTCGATGCATTGGTTAGCCCAAAAGGCATGACTAACCACTCGTACAATCCTTCCTTTTTCTTGAAGGAAGTCTTCCATTCATCTCCTTCTCTGATCTGAATTTGATGATATCCACTCTTTAGATCTATCTTTGAGAAATACACAGCTCCACTCAAACAGTCCATAATATCACCCATTCATGGCAATGGGAACCTATACTTGATTGTGATCTTGTTTATTTCCCTAGAGTCTGTACACATCCTCCACTCTCCATTCTTCTTTGGTGCTAATACTGTTGGTACAGCACAGGGACTCAGAATCTCACAGATCAATCCTTTCTGCAACAACTCATGTACTTGTCTGTTCAACTCCTCACTTTCTATAGGTGTCATTTTGTGTGCTGCCTTATACGGAAAACTCGCTCCTAGAATCAAGTCCATCTGATGACTGATCTTCTTGACTGGTGGTAATCCATCAAGCACATTATCGGATACAATATCCTAAAACTCATTCAACAAATCTGCAACTTCTACAGTAACATCTTCTACTTCCTCCTTACCAGCTTTTGGAATTAAAGAAAAACACGCATGCTCATGCCTCATACCATCTAGGAACTTTCTTCCATCAACAAAAGTTATTCTTACACTACCACATACCTTTTCTTCTGTGTCATTCAATGGCTTTAGCTTATGTCACACTCCATCTTTTACATTGGAATAGGTATTCGCATGACCATCATGTATAGCACATCTGTCAAACTACCATGGTCTACCCAATAACATATGACATACATCCATAGATATGATATCACATAGTACCTCATCATGGTATCCGCCAATCTTGAACTTCACAAGGCATTGTTCATTGACCATTACCTTGTGGTCATCCTGTACCCAGGCAATCTAATATGGATGTGGGTGTTTCTGTCTCTTGAGCTTCAACTTTGTCACCATCTCTTCTGACACCAAATTTTTAGTGCTTCCACTATCAATAATCAAATCACAACACTTACCCTAACACTTGCACCTGGTGAAAAATAGGCTCCTCCTTTGTTCAGGTTCATTCTCACCACTCAATAGGACTCTTCTGTTTATCAACATTTCTCCTCTTTCAGCATCTTCAGAATGTGACGATCGGGCATCTTCATCTACATGTGCAACTCTGGCCTGGCCTTCATTTCTCCTGTCTATTCTTCCTTGGCGCTGAGGACATTCAAATGCCCTATGACCTTCTTCTCCATAGTGAAAACATGTTCCACGGAAGCCTCCTCTTCCAGATCCTTTTCCTCTTCCTCTTCCTCTCTGATCTCTATTATTCTGATCTTGGAAATGATTGGACTTGTTTCCTCACTAATTCTGACTGTTACTGGCCTCATCCTTATTTTTTGGATCTTCATTTTGGCCACCATATGATCGTCCACCAGATCTTCCACCACGACCTCTTCAATTTTGTCTGCTCTCAAACTTCTTGTTCAACTTTTCTTCTACTTTTAGGGCAAACTGGTATGCCTCCTCAATATTGTTCATTTGAACTAGATTCAACTCCTCCTAAATGCTTGGCCTCAACCCATTAAGGTAATGAGAAAATTTCTCCTTATCAGCTTCTGCATGGCCTGTTCTAATGAAGATTCGATAGAACTCCTTTGTATACTCCTAAACAAATCTTCCTGCTTGCTTCAAACTTTGCATTTTCTTTAGTAGGTCAAGTTCATAATCAACAGGAATGAACTGTCACTTCAAATTATCCACCATCTGATCCCATCTTGTGATTTTATCCTTTCCCCTTCGATTTTTCTCCAATTGTATCTCATGCCACCAGATCTTCACATGACCCTTTAGTCTGGCCTTCGCAAACTTGACCCAATCAGGATCCTCAATATCTTCATACTAAAAATATTCTTCACATTTGTTGATCCAGTCAATCAACTCCTCTGGATTAAGATGCCCTGAAAATGTAGGAACCTCAATCTTAGGTCTTTTCCCAATCTTGGAAATGGCTCAGAAAAGCCTTTCTTCTTTTGGATTCAAAACTTCAACTTCCTCTTGATCATCATTTCCTTCTTCGGATTCATCCTCACTTTCATTTCTAACATTAAGATTCATTCCTCTGCGAATCTCTTCTTGCAATGCTCGCACTTGTCTCTGGAGCTCTCTAACCTCAGGTGTCACAACACCAGATCTTCTGCCACGTTCCTTTCGTGGAGGAATTTTTGCGATGCACACTAAAACCCTAACCACAGTCCTGGTGCAAACTGCCTCACAATCGGTGATCTGTTTACACAAAACCCTAACCCATGGTCCTGGTGCAAACTGCCTTATAGTCGGCGATCTATTTACACAGTCAGGAACTCCTGCTCTGATACCACTTGATGAAGGGGACTCCCCCTAATACCACAAGTACACAACAGAAACAAAGAGAAACAACAAAAAATTGGCTTCTTATTGGCTCCAAAAATGTGGAATTACAAACTTCAGAATTATAATATCAAAAGCCACATGGGCATCCCTTACAATAATTTGTAGGACAAAGCCTCAAATAACCACCCAGAACTGCCCTAGAAAACACCACGGGCCTTCCTTAAATAGGCAATTTTCCACTGCCCAAGAAGGTTCCAAAAATCTAGCCATTAAGGCTATCTACCCTTAGCATTTAATTATTTTTCACTTTTATTACAAAAGGGTCGGCTTTAAATATTTACAAAACATGAGATTAGGTAGCCCAACTTCTGGAAGCCATAACTTTTGAACCGTAGCTCCGACTGGCTATTATAACCACTTTCCAGAAAGGGGAGATCGTGATCTACAATGCCTAACTAGCAAAGCACCGATCAACTAGGGGTTTGACCTCGATTTGGAGCCTCTAAGGTCCTGAAAATTGAGCTCAAAGGTTTTGCACCCTAAACTCTCAACAGTAAATCCTTAATAATTTTTCCAATATAGATGATCTGGCAATGAAATTCAACTGGCATTCTTATATGACTAAGATGAACCTTCACCTAGAAAATTAGAACATTCCGAGTTCAAATGACCAACTTACTAAAAATAGTAAGTTTCCAAAAATAGCAGCTTTGTACAAAATAGCCCTTATTGAATAGAAAAACACATTATTTTGGGTGATGCAAGATTGCCCTTACACCTAAGATGCTCCTGCATCACTTCCATTGCTACAAGAAGATCAAAACAAATTACATCCTAACATTTCTAAAAGAAAAGTGCAGTAAACACATGTGCACTAGGAGCCTTGTCCAAGGGCAAAGAAAAGACCACCTTGTGAATTTCGTCCAAGGTAAATGGGGCCAAAAGGGCCTTATTTTCATGTGGGGTAACTAAAGAAGGAATAACATCTAAGAGATCATTTGCATGTGCCTCTTGAGGGGAAGGGTATGGAGGAGGGTCAAGGAGATTCTTAAAAAAATTGACAACCTCATCTTGTACAGCTTGTGCATCACAAATTACATTACCATATATGGAGTCATTACTAGAAAATATCTACTTGTTACATGCTTTTGTTTTGCAGACATATGAAAAAGCCTAGGATTTTTATCTCCCTCTTTAAGTCGTGACTCGTGATATTTTTTCCTCCAGTACTCCTCTTCCCTCTTACACAACTCTTCCCATTCCTCTTGAAATTTTTATGTTTTTAAAAAATGGGTGAGTCCAATCCATGATTAATAATATGTTCAATTAATTCTGACAACTACATTTCCACCAAATTTTTTTGTGCGAATATGTTTTTGTAAACCTGTTTGTTCTAGATTTTAATTTCTGAATTTACATGCTACACTTTTTTTTATAAAGCTAAAATTTTTTAGAGACCTTATGATATGGTGAAGAAACCCACCATTGTCTAAATAATAAATGAAAATGAGGGTGGTAGAACCAGATTCTTTCAAATTTGAAAGATGGTCTATGCCTATGTCCTAACAGTATTGTTGACTTAGTAACATCCAAATATATGGGGAAATGATCAAACCCCGTAAAAGTTAATAATATTTATTGGAAGTTATAATCCTATATTTTCTAACATTGTGAAATGAGGAACCTATCAATCCTTTCTACAATATGGAGAAAACTCATCCTTTTGTTAGTCAATGTAAAAATGCCATTGTGTGGGATAATATGTATCAAATCATTATCTTTTATGAAAGAACTAAAGTCCTCCATAACTTTGATAGGGGAAAATTCAACCTTCCTTCTTAGATGAGGCAATTATTGCATCAAAATATCCTCCTAAAACAAAGTTTTGATTTGAATATTGTTGCATAACCGAGGAAAGTGCTACCCATGTTCATTTCTTATCTTGTGTCAAGATTGGGCCATAAAAATTTAGGATGTTGAATGACAAATCAAAATTTTGCACTCTGAATAATTTCCAGTTAGTCTCTTTCTTAATAAATTGTCCCTTTACTATTTTAGGATTCCACAAAATAGTTATACCACCAGAAACCCCTATACCTTGAACATGTGTTAACTTCTAGTTTGTCCATTTCTATATTGTTTTTGGTAGGTGTCAAGGGATAATTTTTTTTCATGTAGGATAATTAAGTCACCTTGTGAAGAATCAAGTTGTTTCTTGATTCTATGTCTTTTTTCAGAGGCATTGTTGCTCCTGACATTCCATAAATTTATCTACATTGTTGACAAGGAGATTGTCCCAATTTCCATCTTATTTCTTTTATCCAATCCCAACTTCTTTATTAGGGTTTTCAGAGTCAAAAGGATGTCTAATATAGTTCCTATGGGTAGATTAATTAGTAACATCATCTCCAAAATAGCTTACTTTTATTTAGTTTTTAATGAACATGACAATCCATTTAAGAATAGTTAGGCCTAAATTCTAGAATCCATTTCGAATGCATGGGAAGTAGGACTAATATTTAACACAAGAAAATAAGGGTTCCTTTTTTAAATTTTAAGAGTCCTCACTTTGGAGGCTACATAACTTCTTGGGAAACTAGTCTAGACATGAAGATTAGGAAACTTATCCACTTTTTTGGGTGTAGTGAAATGATGGTGTAGAACTCCAATCTGCCTGAACAAAACCTCACTTGTCTTGCTACCTATATATAATTGTTTTCACCATATATCTTGACAGTGAATCATTCATAAGAATAGTTTTAATTTGATCTTAAAGTGAAATTATTTGCGTGTGATATCATTTATACCTACCCATAATAAGAAATAAAAAGAATAGAACAAGAAACAAAAAAGAAAAGATAAGTTTGAACATTAAATTTAGAATAAGAACGACTACCATGTTAATTATTTGATACTATTGTATTCAATTTTAATGGCTTAGTAATTTAAAACACAATGAAACATAAAATATCATTCAAAGAAGTTTAGAGACCAGATTATTAAGAAAATTAAATATCTTCAATATTTAGTGCCCTAGAGTTGGTGATGATATGTTGTGGATTCATAGGAGATGAAAATGAATCTGAAAAGTACTTAAGATTATAGGTAAGCCATGCAAAATTTTAATAGAAATGAAAATACTAGTATTAATATGAATACTAAAAAATTAAAATAACATTAATACTTGTGCTAATACTTAATCCAAATAAATAATTAATGTCAATACTATTGTTATGAAAATCTCCATTAGTATTAATGTTAATGAATAAATATTAATCTTAAATAATTATAAACTATTGATGCTAATATTAGCATTACGATAATAAAAATGAATAATGAGGTTTAATATAGTACATCTCTATGACCTTTTACAGGAAATAAAAGACAATTAAATCCTAATAGTAGAATAAATGTCAGCATGCATTTCAACTTGGTAATTCATCGTATGAACAAGTAGAGTTATTAGACTAATCTCTATTACAATTTACGAGATCTATTATATATGCCTATAGTAATAATTGAGATATGCTAAAATTTAATTTGAAAGCACCCATAGGATGCTTATATTTTTTTAATAGATGTAAACCGAGTGGCAAGTATGAGACAAGTATTAACGAGCCTCAATTGTACATGTATAAAATAAGAGGATTATTTAAAAGTGCGATATTAATAAGAAGATAATATAATAGGAGGATAAGTTGTTTAATTTATATTGATAGGAATTACTATTATACTGTATCAACCAAGAATTGATGAAACTTAAAGGTTTAGATATTTTCTCCTCCTCTTAGAAATAACAAGATATAATTTGTACTGGATACAATTCCTATAACAAGTTCTAGTGATAACTAGCATAGTATTCTCACAAACAATAAACCATAGAACCAATAACATAGGAAAGTGTTAATATATCTTACTACACTTCCCTAACCTAAAGGACATATTTTTAACTAACTTGACATCTCTCGACCAACACTAGTGACATCCAATTTATATACATTATATTTCTACAAGAACCTATATGGACTAACACTTACGTAATTTGATAGGTAAAAATGATATTTTGCTGAAAAACTTGTAAGGACTTTGAAGTGTTGTTCTCCATATTTTGTGGTTATTTTCTGTTATTTATTTTCTGGTTAGCATTTGTTCTTTCTGGCAGGATATTTTTGTTGTGTTATGTGTTTTTTCATCTCTTCAAAACCAATTTTCCTTTAATAAAAAATAATTAGATAATTGAAGTGATATTTTGTTAGTATGATGATGGATAGGTAGTCTTGGAAACTAGGAGTGGCATAAGATTGAGTTCAACTAATGGTTCTAGAGAATGAGTGGTGCTTACTAGGCACTAGGTCCTGGTCAAGAGTCATCAAAAGGCCAATATACAAGTTAGGGGAATAACCTAAGTCACTGTCAAGGGACGTTAATATAATGAAAAATTCAATTAATGGTGTATGAAAATGATGATTGATATATCAAATAAGTCAAATAATGGTGTATGGTAGAGGCTGACTCGTAAAAGAAAAAAATATATAGTGCATTTTCATAGCTTTGGGTAATTTTACCTCATGGACATTATAGTAGAGGTATCTCAAGGAAATGTTGTTTCATCAAAGTAACTTCATCCCATGAGGAGAAACCTCTCAAATGATCAATGCTTTTACATATATGACTCATTAGTTTCAGAAATCACACATTCGATTACATAAATCAATTGATTTTTTGAAGAGTTTTTTAATTGAAAATCCTATTATTCCTTTTTAGCTAGATATTCCAAATCAGAATTGAGGTAGTTATCTCCCATATGCAGGTAAAGAGTGAGGACTTGTAAATAGATGGCTAGCTCTCAAAAAGGGAAAGTAAATTTTTTATCAATCGAGCATGCCAATTAAGTTGAATTTGAAGTAATTTCTAGCATTATTATGTGAAATCACAACTCAAGAGAATATGATTAGTACTTTCCAATTGATACCTGCATAAAACACAAGGGAAGGCATTAGTTTGACTCGATCTTGAAGAGATAGCTTTGTAAAAGTACTAACTTTAGGAAGGATAGAAGAATTCAACAACAAGTGTCATTGCTAGGACCTGGTGAAGACTTAATGGTGCTATTATACCCATATTTGATTGTTTAGTTTCTAGTTTTACATTTCAGTCGCATAATTTTATCCTCTTTGTCTGAGGTAATTACCTTTCTCTGTTGCATCTCTTTATTGAATGCCTCCTTTTATTCACTAGCGATTGGGAGAAAATTAATGGATTTCAGCTATATAGTAGGAATTATACTAGAAAAGTCCCAAATGAAATAGTCTTTTACTCTAACACCCCTAATTTATTTCATAATTATAAGCTAGAGCTGATCAATTTTATAGTTGGTTTAGTGGGGAGTGACCATTACAAGTGTCCTCTCAGTATTTAGCTCATGCCTGATTATGGATTATCAAAGAGATATGTGGAATAATTATATCTCTACATGAGGAGCTCAATTTTCAGATCTTGGAGACCTTGGGAAGGAGAGAAGCACTAAAAATTATTATGCGTGCGCATTGCTCAAATATTTCTCAAGCATAATTTTGCACCATTTTCAAAGAACGTTTCTTGTATAATGACGAGATTATCTTAGCTCCCAGTGCGTAGTTTTGGTCTCTCTAATTTATAATGCCTGATCCACACATGTTTTTGGGAATGAAAAATTTACTTCATGCAAGAAGTGGAACTTTGGCCCTTTCTGTAACATTTTCAGACCAAAGAAAAGTTGTAATGATACCTTGAATTCCTTAGAGGACACTGTTGGGAACCTTTAGAGTAGGAAATAATTATCGTATTTTATCTATATAATTTTGTAGGAGTTATTGTCTATTATCTATATAGAAGGAGTTATTGTTTGTTATCTATATAGAAGTGGGAAGGGGTTCTATGACTTCAAAATATTTTATGATAAGGTAGAAGTATTAGCGATTATATAGAAATAATGACATGAACTACCTTCAACTTCTGTAATCTACCTTTAACATGACATAATTTTTACATTAATTTCATTTACCATCTCCATACTGACTCCTTTATTCAAACTAAGCAATAAATATCTCTATGTTTTCAGCCATAATAATTTACAATACATCATAGTTTATTACACACAAACTAAACAACTAACTGATAATCTGTTAGCACGCTTGTATACTAAAGCCAAACGCATTAACACTTTTTATTAAATTGCATACTAAGTAAATGAAAATAGCTAACTAGTAAGGAAATTTGGCCGGTCCGTGTCATTGTTGTTGATTTCAAGGTTCCAATTTCTGCCCGTGCTTGGAAGTGCTTGTAGAATTTGTGGACAGACGTCCAAAGAGTGCCCTTCATCAATGTTGTTCCCATTTTGAGCTTTGCACAAAAAGTAGAGCACGCTTTGCGTTACCTCCCACATTAAAGTAATCACACTCACTAACACCACATATAATCGCTACAAAGTTGAACAGACCAATGATTACAATCAGAAACATCAAGAGCCCCCATGTTGTGTTGTGCTTTCCTTGAATGAGATAGATGCTCCTCTTCATGCCTGCCAATCCATAATAATCCTCCTCCATTACGCTCACCACAATCGTTAAATGCCACACCATTGTCACATACATTCCCACACACCCAAACATCGCCAGACCAAACACAAAAGGAATAATAAACCCTATCCAATATGAAAGCAACAGAACAAAACTAAAACCTAAATCAATCACCAAGCTCATAAGAAAATACCATAGGCAAGTGATTAGCAGCTGTTTCCACATGGTGGGAATCAATGCGATGGAGTTTTCCTGCTCCCCCTTGTAAACCCTGGCCACAATGTACACAACTGTTGTTATGGAAGGCATCAACCCCAAATAAAAGAAAGTTGCCCATAGAACTTCCATTATTAGAAACTCTATCCAATCTACTATTAACAAACTCAGCCCCCCATTTTCGTTATTAGATTATTCTGAATGAATCATAGAGATAACAAACTCAGCTCCCCAAATGTTTGTCAGTGTTATTAAAATAGGAGGGACAATCGACACTAGAGTTATGATGACCAACGATTTGGCATGAGAGAGAACAATTTTGAAGACCTCTCCTACAATTTTGAGCATTCCCAGCAGATGCGAACTGTTCTCCTTCGTATCCATGGCCGATTGGAAACTCTTTTCTCCTCCTTTTCTTCTACAGAATTGCTCCTTTAACTTGTTGGTCTTTATAGAATTCGTGCATTGAATGTGCAAAAGTCGAGTTTCTGTATATTATAAACATACATAGAAATGGTTATGTCACATTCGTGTGGGTTGCTTAGAAAGATAATTTCAAAGAAAAATAGAGAGACATGGCTAAAAAATAAACATCTAACTCCTCAAATTTGTCTCTTGGTTGTGATATTTAAATACTTCATCGTCCAAGCCAGACAGTAATGAGGGCTTTGTGACCTTGTTTAATAGTGTCTTATTATGTGATTCTCACCTCAGTAACAAGAAAAGTAACATATTGTCTAAAAGAGATGATTATGGCTGATTTCAAATGATAGAAAATGATGTTTGGGGAAGAAGCAATGAAAGAGAAAATAAGAAATACTACAATTCCTAAGAGGCTAGGCGGAGTCCATTAAACTGATTATATTATCATCGTAGTTACACTCACATTTAAAAATAGTTTATAAGTGAAAAGATAAAATTTAAAAATTGGATTTTGTAGGAATTATTGTCTTCTATCTATATAGAAGTAGGAAGGGTTTCTTGGCTTTAGAGATGTTTATGAGAACCTAGAAGTATGAGATATTACATAGAAGTAATGACAACTACTACTTTCAACATCCTTTTGCTTGAAAATAAAACAAAATATTGTATATAATTTTAAGATAAACTAACTATTTAAGAGTAAGTAGTTGTTGTTGTTGTGTTGTGTTGTGTTGTGTTGTGTTTTTTTTTTTTTCACAATAAACATAAATATACTTATATCAATTTTAAGATAATAAATGGGAGCATGAATTAGCTTTTTATGGGAGTTGTAAATTTTTGTTTGGATTTTGTTAACTATTTTAATTAGTTTTGTGTGATAAAATTAAGAATCAAATTTTAATTTTTTAATATGTTTCTTTTTTTTAAGGAAAAGTGGTTTAACCACTAAATATATATATTAAATGTAAACTGGTTCAAGAGCTTAGCCGGTAAAGAACCAGTAAGAAAACCTGGCTTCATAGCTTATTACAATAGAAAAAGAGTTTCTAGATTTTCCTACCTATTACAAGATAAGTCGAATGACATTTAATTACAAAAAAGTGTTCACTAAACACCAACCACGCTCAACAACTTATAATACTTCAGAATACAAAATAGTGTTAATTATACTCCATCCTCAGTCGAAGGCTTATAGTTCCCCAAAATTTGTTATTAAATTATTCCCACTATAATTACAGTGAATGTAGAGCTTCATAATCCGCGACACCTATACACCATACCACTTTGAAGCCCTAGTTTGCAGGGCTACCATGTGTGTGTTCATTCAACATCATGTACTTCATGTGACTCAAAACCTGTATTCCATATGATTTCAAAACCAAAATTGCAGACCGGCCATGAGATATTTACCTTACTCCTTCATTGCGCCAGGTTCAAATGGTTCTTAATCCGATTGTGTCCTCGGTGACCATCCCCAAGTTTCTGCATTCAAACCAGGAGCAAGTTGGGACTGTGAGTTGTTGTCCCATCCCAAGCCCTGAGTAGCGTGTGACCATCCCCAAGTTTTTGCATTCAAACTATGAGTAGTTTGGGACTGTGAGTTGTTATCCCATTCCAAGCCCTGAGTAGCGTGTTTTCATGTATCATGTGTGGACTCGCCATCAGCTCGACCCCAATTCTCTTTGCTTTACTCATGGCTTTGAATAATGGAGGTCGTGTTTATGTGGGAGTGTGTAATTTGAGCAATGGGTGCAGAATCAGGTGAATAATTTGGCCCCTCAATCATTTTAAATAGCGCATCCATGACCATATATATTTTTTACTCCCATACAAAACCCAGGGCCGACCATGTTGTTTGCATTGCATCTTTGAGGTGGCAAATAATTTGGTCTTCCAATGACCTTTTAATACTATCATAGATGGCCATACATGCATGATTCGAAAGCACTAAGTGTCATGGAAACAAACCATCCACCAATGCATGCCCTGCCCATAAATGGTACCTCTGTATAGATTTTTGCAGTTTGTTTTCTTCCCAATACTAGTTTTTGAGAACTTTACGAGCTAGGTTTTCTAACAATTCAACTGACTGTAACAAGTCCATGGCATTTGAAAGAAAAATGGAAACCAGTTGTGATGGGTAAAGAAACTACCCTGTACGTGGCTCTATATTTTCAAAACCTATGATCTTTTTTATAGCAGACCTAATAATTCTAGAGTGTGTAACAAACATACCCTTCAACATAGAATCGTCAATGTAGCAAGGGAGGACCTCCTCATCTTCCGGTGATGGAATGCAAATTGTGTAATTTTTGGGTAGGATTTCAGCATGATAACTAGCGCATTGGTCATAGAGTGCACATACCACGTCTTGCAGAGCCATTTCCAGTCTTTACCAAATGCCAATGAAATAACTCTCGTTGGTTTAGTTGTATTTGGTTGTATTTATAAGAGTACACATGGAGATCAATTACAAATGTGTCTCAGGCCGTGTAAAATCATTTTTTTTTACTGTCAATGCCCTATGTGGATTTTTTTAAAATTTCCACGCGTCTCTTTTCCATGTGATTAGTTCGATGCTTTGGCCTCCATTTTGTTGTATCATTAAATACTTGTACTTTTCTATTTAGATAATGTTCTCTTCAATGCCACTTGGAACCCATAGACTAATGACGTGATTTATCCCTTAATTACAACCTGCAATGAAATTCCTCTTCCCACATGTGAATCTGTCATTTAACTATGTGTATTAAATTTGAATCATTTCTCAATGATACTTCCTGTACCTATTTCACTGCATATGACATATTCATAATATGCTAATGATCTCAAGTGGGTGCAATATGATATGGAGTATGATGTCACTGTATAATTTCTTATTGCAAGTGTAAAATGCATCATTATTTTGTCATCTTGATTGTTAGTCTCGTTAG
Organism: Thuja plicata; assembly: GCA_018584345.1. Classification (NCBI taxonomy): domain Eukaryota; kingdom Viridiplantae; phylum Streptophyta; class Pinopsida; order Cupressales; family Cupressaceae; genus Thuja; species Thuja plicata. Next base: position 371,522 of record MU214822.1, on the reverse strand, counting down.
TTTTAGATAGATAATTTATCTAAGCCCACCAACCTATGTAATTTGTGCCATTGTTCTGGGATGTTAATTGTTGTTGTTGTCATTATTTCAGTACCATCACAACACAAATTTGACAAATGATCCGCTACTTGATTGCCTTCCCAGAGTGTATGAGAAATTGCTAGGTTTGGAAAGCTGTCTAAAATGTGCCATATTTGTTTTAATATGTATTCCAACTGCTAGTTATGTGATTCCCTTTTAACACAAGCGTTAATTATTACCACCGAGTCACCCTCTACATATATGTTCATGATGCCACATTGTTTGGCCAAAATATGTCCTGCAAGCATTGCATGTGCTTCTGTTGTGTTATTTGTCCTTGTAGGTAATGGGAAGTAGTACATGCCAATAGATTTCCCTTTGAGTCTCTAATACATTCACCCAATCATGATATTCCTAGATTACCATGTGATGCACCATCAAAATTCATTTTCATATTCTGTTGTTGTGGAGGTTGCCACCGAACAAGTGAGCGGTCTACTTGTCTAGATGGCTTTTTTAGATTTCCCTAGCCCATGGGTATACTATTTTTCCCCATTTTTTTAGTAGTGTGCTATCCCATGTTGTCAAAATAGGGTTGTAACCACATCAATATATACTTGCATTGACTACTTCAAATATTGACTTCTCTATTACTTCCAGTACTTTGTCCAAACATGATGGCTCATTTCTAAAGATCCTTTTGTTACGCTCCAACCAAATCAACCACACTACTAGAGACGGAGTGCATTTCCAAATATGTGCACAGAGTGAATCATGATGTAGCTCTGGCCAATATTGGAATAGATCCCATAGCTTATCAGGAAATGGAGTATAATAGAAGAGTTTTTTGAGGGTAAACAACCAACACTGTTGTTAGGAATAAGGTGTCTCAACCTTGGATAATTCCTATTCTTATTATTTGTTTTGTAAAATGTATTTTCTTGCAAATAATGTAATTAAGTATGAGTGTACATGTCTAGTTGGCATGTTGATGTGTCACTCCACTTGATGTGTCAGCATCTTGAATGGTGTGTAAGGAGATCATGGTTGAAACGGTTATGATGGATTCCTATGACACGTAAGAGCTATTTCTAGGAGATTTCAATGATAGGTGAAGACATGCAAGACATGTGGAAACTGATAAAAGTTGGGTACTTTACACTCTTCCATAATCGTGGGGTTCCTATTTTCTTGGATAATGGTAAAACCCTAATGCGGCTATCTTTGGAAGTTGCCCTAAAAAGGAAAGCGCATGATATAAGCATTTTTAGGGTTACAGAAAAGGATACGAAAAAGAGTGTATTGTTGGTATAATCTAGTGCTACTAGATTTGTATGTGTGTGTCGATTGTCTCCTGAAAGAACTTTCATTGCAAGTGTGTTGTAACCGTTGTGTTGAAGATAATACATTGTGCAGGTTTTAGAGTGCTGGGGTTTTTTACCGAAAGGTTTTACCTATGGTAAATCATTGTGTCATTCTCTTTTTTCTGTATGCATGGTATGTTGCTACAATATCATTGTTAAAGTAGTTAATGAATCTGAATTTGTAAGGATTTAAAAGAATTTGCACAATACTTTCCTATAGAGATTAGTGTAGGAAGCTGTTTCCACACCTGAGTTTCCTTACAACTGTTGTGCAAAACTACATTGTAATAACAGATGATCTCTAGTCTCAATCTGTTCTTTACATAATGTGCATTGAAAATCTTGTGTGATGCAGAACTTTTCTAGTCGATCACTTGTAAGGATTCTATTTTTCAATACAATCCATGCAAAGAACCCTTCTTTAGGAAGAGTAACCTGGTTCCGGTAGAAGTAATAGGCACTAGAAGGAGTCTTTTCAAATTCCACACTCTGAAGAATTTTGTAACCTTCTTTAATAGAGTAATTACCATTATTTGCAAGAGCCCAAAGCAGCTTGTCTTCTTTATCTGAGCAATAAAATTTTCTTTTTGTGAGTATGTTGCAAAGTAATTTAATATTTTGTCTTGTAGCTCTTTAGGATCTTTCCATAATACTTTCCCTGAAAATAAGTTAACAAACAATACATAATCTCTTAGATATACCCCCACTCATTTTCTGTTGTGGTAATGTTTTCTAGAGGAGTGAATGGTGATATGAGAGTAGGCAATCCATTCCAAGAATCCCTCCAAAATTTGACATTAGATTCATTATTGACCTCCCAAGTTACATAGTTGTACACTACTGCTCTTGCTGACATCATGAAGTTCCAAATTGCTGACCCTTTGGGTGGATCTGAAATAGAGAGGATTCGTGTTGGATTATGATTATCAAGGTACATTTTCTGCATAATATAACACCATTTATAATGGGGTTTAGTACACATCTACCACACCAGTTTGCCCCCAAATGCTCTATTCTAGGTTGTCAAGTCATGAACTCCTTCTCCTCCTATTGTTGGACATTTTTTCATATCTTTTAATGAAATTAGAGGGATATTTTTCTCATTTTTCATGTTCCCTATCCATAAAAAACCTCTAATAAATTTCTAAATTTGTTTTTGATTAAGTAAAACAGGTTTTACAGGGTTTCTGAAACCCATAAAAAAGTAATTGAAGATAACACAGTAAGCAGTTTAAAGTAGAATGGAATGAAAGGAAGAACAGGCCAAAAATCCAAAGCAAAAAAACAAGCTAAGCATCTAAAAATGCAAATTTAAACCAGGGACAACAAAAAAAGCCAAGGAACCTCAAGAAAGGTCCACCAGAAGAGTGGCAGCCTCAGCCTCCTTTAGGTCCATGTTGGCCACCGAGTCCTTGATTTTTTGGATGTCCTTCTCCAGCTCCTTGTCCTTGGTCTTCTTGGTTCTTTCTCAGGTTCTCTTTCTCCAACCTTGATCAGGCTCCTGGTCAGAATCCATAGCCATTTTGGCCACTTCCTTGTCCTCAATATTTTCCTCCAGCTTGTCAATGTAAGTATTAGTGTGCTCCCTCGATGCTTTCATTGTGTTGTAGCTTTGTTCTGCAATCTTCTTTAGGGTAGCTTCAACCCTAGTCATGTTATCCTCCATCTTCTTGACCTAGGTACTCAAGTTACTCTATTCCTCTACATCAATATCCATGTTGGCCTTATTAGAGCCCTTAACCTTGTTTTTAAGATCTTCCACCTCATGGAAAAGCCACTTGATAGTCCTATAGTTGTCAAGCATGTTGTTTCTGGTATTATTGAGTAGTGATGCTTTATTTTTTTGGGGTTTCCAAATCTTTTTTGACTTTAACCAGACTGCCTCTTTTCTTCTTAGACATCAACCCCTGGTTAATATTCTTTGTTTCATATTCCCCAATCTCTTTAGAATGTGTACCTTCACTATCTTCTATGTCTGAGGGGATATAGTCCGAACCTGAGGCCTCTATCTCCTATTGTTGGCTCATCTCCTTGCCCTGGATTTGGGGTTTAAAGTACTCATAGATTAACAACAAAATCCCTTCATGTAGGGCAGGGTTAGCAATGGCCTTCTCTCTATACCAATTAATATTATCATTTATGGAAGAATATAAGTAAAAGGGGATAGAGACCAACATTCCATGGAAAAAGTGATTCAACAGAACAAAGTGATAGGTCCGAATTCTATCAAACCTGGAGTCAAGAGTAATGTAGTAGATGATGGCTCAGAGAAAAAACTACCACAACATTTTCAATCCTTCGGGCAGGTAATGGGTGCCAACTTTGATGAGCTCATTCTTCTCCTCCTCGTCTCTCACAAAATCACTGATAGTAGTGTCCAAAATATTTCGATCTCTGTAGAATTTTTTCCCAATAATGGGTATCCCAGTCATAGAAGAAATGACATCTTTGCTCACTTTGAATTTTTTTCCCTCAATCTCAATGCTACCTTCATTCCAGTTTTTGACAAAAAATTTAGTAATAGCCGGCTTTCTGTCATGGAGCCTTTCAATAAAGGTTGAAATCCCTCCATTTTAGAGGTAATTCCAAACCTTGGTATGCCTCTTCCATTTTTTGCTATCCTTTGCAAGCTCCCTCCTATGTCTTTCCCTTCCCATCACTAAATGATTTAGGGTAGCTAACAGACTCAAATCTCTGTGAAAACCTAAGCTCTCCAAGATATTCCAGAAAGCATTACTATTATGCCTTAAGATGTAAGTTATACCTTTACTTTTGGGCACCCAGTAAGTGTGCAAGTTTTTATTGTTATTATTGCACTTACAGCCTATCTCGTACTTACCATTTATGGCGATGCCATTACCCATCCAAGCTATCACAATCATGATTGATTTTTATGTATCCTTCCTTCCCATGGATTCGGTCGTAATCGACTAAATCCAAAGCATCACGCAGCAGATCTCCGCCACAAGGCCAACACATATGCTTGTCACTTTGCACCGCCCAATTGGCGAACCAGTCAGCAACTTGGTTACCTTCCCTGAACACATGGGTAATGTTCACCTTTTCAAATGAAGTGAAGAGGCCACATGTCTCCTCTATCATGTTAGTGATAGTCCACGAAGGTGGGTGGAGGTTTTTTAGACAATTAATAATGTTTAGTGAGTCACCTTCTAACCAGAGATGTTTTATCCCCAGGTCATGAGCTAACTTGGTCACATGGAGGGAAGTGTTCCCTTCCAAATAGTGATTGGTTTGTGTACCCAATGTGAGACTAAAAAAAGTGATTCCTTGACCAAAACAATTATGAATAATTTCACCACTTTCCACCTTTCCCGGGTTTCCCTTGGCAGCACCGTTGAAGTTGGCTTTAGACCAGCCTTCTGGAGGACAACACCAGTATCATCTTTGTCTAATATCCTTAGAATGCTTGGGGTTGGCATCCCTTTGTCCTACAAAAGGGTTAGTATTCCCATACATAACAAAGATTTCCAGCATAGCATGATGAATTTTTTCAAATATGACTTTTGGGTTGGCGCTACAATTTCTGAATTTGTCGTATGACTGATGGGTGATCCCACAATAGTGGGTTACACTTTTCGGGAGGAAGGATTGTAGACACCCAAAAATGGACAGGCTTGCAACTTTACATGAAAAACACTAATTTTCATCTAGTAATTAATGGTTTTTAATCATTCATTAATCATTTATTCTCCTCTAAATTCATTCCCCAAATCATCTAATCAAATTCACAAAATTAATTAAATAATTAATTTTATTCAATTAATTAACCTTAATTGATTAATTACCATTAATTAATTAATTAAACTCAATTTCCTATAGTTTAAATTCAAATATTTAAACTTACTAATTAAATTCTTCCAATTAAATTAATTTCAGTTGAATTAATTTAATTTCATTCAATAAACCAATTCTAAATAAAAAAGAATTCAATTATCTCACATGTTGAAAACTTTAATTATATAAATGAATTAAATATTCATTTATCTTCTTAGAGATAACTCCAATCAGATCACATGGGTTACTCCATCCATCTCTCCAGTCCACCTGGGTAACTTCACCCACCTCTTCAGTTCAAAAAGGTAACTCACAATTAGCTCTTCAGTCAACCAAACTCTGTATCATCTTTACCAATTGAAGAGGTGTAGTTTACCGATGGCTTCTCTAGTTCCTTTTAATCTCAACCATTCATCTCCCTATCTCTGGGATTGATCTCAACCATTCATTTCTTCCCCAATTCCTATATAATAAACCCTTCATAACCATTTGAAGGATCTAGGATTTCAAGCTTTTGTGCACCATTACTATGTCAAATTGGTTCTAGCATTCAAGTCTTCTTGCGATCATAGATCCAGGCTTTCAAGCTCTCATGTGCCATTACTATGTCATTTTGGTTCTAGCATTCAAGCCATCTTGCAATCACACACTCATTTCAATTAGCAAATTCTCAAGACTTCTCAAGTCATAGACGCTGCCCACACCAATACTGAGCATCAAGAATAGTGTTTTAGAAGGAGTAGAGAGAGACAATAGAAGCTTCAAGGGCTTCAGGTTTTGCATTCATTTTTTTTCCTTTCCTGTGCTTGTACATTTTATTAGTTACATTTCAAGTTATTCATTTTAGTAGTTCTTATGTGCTTGATTTATATCATTTGTAAAACCTTTGCTACTAACCCTTGCCTTTGGAAATCTTGGGAACCACGAATCACAAAAAGAAGAGATGTACATTTTGGTGAACCAACATGAATCAAATAGCCTGATTATCTCTTGCAAATGAAAAACAAAATTGATCAACCATGGCTGTACAGTCGTAAATCTAAAAATTTGTATGTTTTTTTTTATATTTGTGTTATTTCACGATTACTAGTATTTTGTTGCACTGGATGAAATTGTGCCGCAATCGACTGGTTTAATACCGCAATCGATTCTAGGTTTTTTCATTTCTTTTTTGTAATCTTCTGGGTCTCTATCTTTTCTACATTTTTCTGCAATTGATCCACTAGTACTACAATCAGAAGAATTGTACTGCAATTGACAGATCTAGATTGCAACTGACCGATCCAGACTGCAATTGATTGTGCTTTACCGCAAGTGAAAGTGTTTTTCCGCAATCAATATTTTTAGGCTGCAATCACCTTTTATTTATCACAATTGCCTATGCATTGCCACAATCACATGTAAAATTGCTGGTTAGGTCCAAAATTCTTTATCTTGCAATCTAAAAATCTGATACTTTCTTTATTTTTTTGCAGGATGACGAGTTCCTATGAACAGGAGTAAGTTTTTGGTGAGTATCATTCATTGTTTCAAAGTTACAGATACTCTCATTTTGAAAAAATCCTTTTCATACTAACTTGTTTAAACAAAGTAAACTAAAAGGAATTCACTTTTCGATTTGGGTTTAAAAAGAATAGTGTTTTTCAAACATCTCACATCTCACATTTCAGATTTGGGCTTAAAATTGATGTAGGGACTTAAATTGAACAAGGAAAAAAATCTCTCAAATTGGTGCATTAAAATTGAACAAGCACTCAACACATACTTTTGGGCCTAAAATTGAACACTTGTGCTTGTATGGTGGTGTAGCTTAGTTCACATTTTAAACTTTTGGGGCTTAATTGATTTACCTTGTGTCTTGAGTTTTGGGTGCACTTGCACAAACTGTTAGATTAGAAACCTTTATACTTTTTAGAAAGGCCTTTTCAGGGAATGCGCTTCTTCCTCAGAGAACAACCTTAAACCAGTAATCCTTATGATCGGTATATAAACAAGGCACGAACCAAATTTCTATCTTATCTAGCCAAGCTTGAGCAAGGTGTGTTGGTGATCATTTGGATCGGGTGAATATCCCCAAGGAGCCAGCATGATCAACTAGGCTCTTAAGTGAGTCACACACGTACAAACCGATTTGATAGATGTCACAAACCCTTACTACAACCTTTTTAATTAGAGCCCAACCTAATTTTACCTCTAAATAGGTACCTTATTATAGTGCAAGGGATTGCATAATTTCCCCCCAAGATTCCCAACATATGTGTTCCATGATATTTGTGTAGTGAAAGAGATCTTCACTCTATGGAAACAATACCTGGAAACAGAAAAAATATGAGCACCTACATCGTGGACTTTCGTGTCCTACTAGTGTGATAATTGTTGTGTGAGCTAATGGACATTCAAGAATTGGACCTATAACATTGTATTTTGAAGCCATTGACCTAGATTAATCTGACTGTTCATTGTTGAAACCTCGTGATAACCTTGCAACTTGAAAATGTTGTAGAACATACACATTATCATTCTTCATTATTCAAAACATAGTGTCTGACGTGCTTGTTTCTTTGATATGTTTTTGAAAATGCAAAAAAAAACATCAAAACTGTCAAAAAAAGTTAAACGTGTTAAAGTCTAGGGTTGTCAACGCCAACTGTCTTGCAAATCAGAAGCATTGTTCTAAAAAATATCAAAATTGTCAAGTAGTGATACCCATCTTTTAGTCTTTTTGAGACTATTTCTCATTTACCACAATTGCCTGCATTGTGCCACAATTGAAGGAAGTCTACCATAGTTAACTTATTTATTTCCACAATTGTCTTGTTTATTATTGCAATCAGTGATAACATACTTCAATTGACCATACACTTTTCTGCAATCTGTAGAGTTTTGCCACACTTGACCAGAGATATTTTACACTTGTTTTAACCTAAAAACATTGAGAGAACTCTTCATTTGGTGTCCAAAACTAGTGTCTATCCTAGGAAAATGCAAAGCACATTGTGTGAATATCTAAACAATAATGATCATCCCTTCTCTGTAAAGCACGATTATTGTTAAAAACATTGTTAGTTCAAAAGCTCAGACTAGAAATACCTGGATCTCATCATATCAAACATCATCATCTTTATCAAAGTGACTTTGTCCAAGGCAAAGGTCAAAAAATATTATCTTTTTACATCATCACCACTTTGAGATCAAGATATATCAAAATCTATCCTTAGAATTATCCTTGTCCAAAACATAACTCAGACTTCCTTAGAGAGGATTTTCTTCCTTGTTTTCTTTATATCACTTTTTTTAGTTACAAAATCTAGACCACACTATGTCTCAAACACCTCATGGAGGGCCTTACACAAGGTCTAAGGCTAGAACACAACCTGATGAGTCATATATCAACAAATTCCCTACTTGGGAAATAGAGCAAGAGAACTTTCCTTTCATAAATACCAGTTCTACTTTGTTCCTTGAACAACCCTATGGGGGAGCTCTTTTCCAAAATGTCATAGAAGAGGAACTAGAGGATATAGAGCAAGATTCTTATTCCACACAAGTATTTGATGTTGTTGTAGAGAGGAATCCCAAATGCTTCTTAGCCATTTTGATAAAGAAGGGGGTCAAAATCCCCGCTGAATTCAGTATATCAACCTTATGGCCTAAGAACCCTCTCACAGGTCAAAACACTACTCAGCCTCCTTAGATACTTCCTATTCTCTCAAATCTTCCCACTATTGGTATTACCCACAATGACACAGATGATACCTAGTCAAACCAATGGCACAAACTAGGCCAACACATCTTCCACTCAAAGCATGATAGGCTCGCAATTGAGTGCACATATGGTTACTAGTATGCTCCCACCTTCGGTCACATGGCCAGGGAAATCAAGCTCTCAAGGTACACCAAACATCAACTATTTTGCAACTAGGCCACTACTACAGTCAGCTCATACTAGTCTTGGGATCAACACCTCATGCCCATAGGGATCCATCTTGGCAAGTACAACTTAAAGTCAATGCCCACCCAAGGCTACACCTCTACCCATTCTAACATCAATCCAACCTTCACAATAGCAATCCCAGCTTCATTTGCCTCAAAACCAACCTCCACAATAGCAACCCCAACTTCAGTTGCCTCAAATCCAACCTATGAAATAGAAACCCTAGCTTTAGTTGCCTCAAATCCAACCCCCACAATAGAAACCCCAGCTTCAATTGCCTCAAAGCCAACCCCCACAACAGCAACCCTAGCTTCATTTGCCTCAATGACAACAACCCCAACTTCAACCCCAACCTCAGTAGTAGCAATATCAACCCCAGTTTCAATCACAATAGAAAATGCATCAAAACCCACCATGGGCTACTCATGTGCCCCCATTTCCAAAAAACTCAGTGGGAAATCAATATCAAGTCCCCAGGATGAAATCCTATGTTCCTACTCAAGGGACATAGAGGCGCAGTAGCAACCCAGAGGATCTCTTTCACTACATTGCAAAACTAATCACTATCAAAGACCAAGGTAACAAATGTGTTGTAACAATGCGTCACACTAGAGTCATCTTGCAAGGAATACCATCCTCATCTACTATATCTGCCAATCCTAAACCAAACTTAGATCCATAACCAAGCATAGTGGATCAACTAAAGTGCACACCTGCCCAAATCTCCATGTTTTACCTATTGCACATATCTCCATAGCATAGAATGACACTTGACCAAGCCCTTCAGAATGCATCTGTCCCAAGGGACATAACACCCAAGAGCTTCCAAATGATGGTTAACCATATAGATGCTAACAAACATGCCACATTCATAGACCATGATATGCCACTGCATAAAACCCTACATAATTATCCTTTGCACTTACTTGTCTAGGTCCACAAAAGTGTTATCCGTAGGGTCCTTATTGATGGTGGAGTTGGGTTAAACATCTATACTCTAAAGTTAATCAAACAACTGGGCTATTCAGAATCAAGCATTGATGTCACAAGGAGGATAAAGATTAGAGCTTATGATGAAGAGGAAAGGTCCTCTAAAGGTATTATCATTCTACTTGTCTCTATCAATCCAGTGGTCAAAAACACTCCCTTTGAGATCCTAGACCTTGAGTTGGGATACAACATGCTACTAGGGACACCCTGGATACATGAAATGCAAGCCCTACCTTCGATGTACCATCAATGCATCAAATTTTCACACCAAGGAGAGGAAATCGTCATAGAGGGAGATCCTAATCCTTTCCAATACTGTAATGTTGTCCAAATCAGCACTGATAACTAGGTACCCTCAAACCAAGATGCAAGCATCTCATCCTCTTTAGATTCAAATCCCAAGGATGTCACATGGACAGCAAGAAAGATCACCATTAACCAAGATGCAAGTATTCCCTCCTCTTTAGATTCAAATCCTAAGGATGTCACATGAAAAGTGGGAAAAATATCCATCACTGACAAACGTTGTGGTGAGTACAGATATGAAGAGGCTTTCGCCATCATGCACATGCCTCAGAGCCTAAGAACTTATGGCATGCCACAACCGATTATTACAATAGAAACTCCACACCCTATTCTATTTAGATGTCTACCCACAACCTTTGTCAGATGGGGAGACATAGCAGAAGAAAATCCATTTGAACAAGATATTAGTACATGGTTATACCAAGACCCAAAAGAGACAATCTAAAAAACCCTACCCTTGTCAAACTATGGTAATGGTTATACAATGTTACAAAGATTCATGTACGATGGTGAAAATGGCATGGGGGAAAGACAACAAGGCATAATGGAATTGTCTCTCCTGCCAACCCAGAGAAACAAGAGAGGGTTGGGCTATGGACAACAAAGAACCGGTATGGTGATTCAAGACATACAAGTTTATCAGTAACAAATAGTAGAGATGCACCAGGGACACAACATAGAACATGTCTTGATAAGCAATATATTAGCATATTTTTTTCCCGCCGAAGAGGGAACTGCACAAACCCGAATAGACCTCCACATAGAAATTGATGATAACATAGGAAGTGAGACAGATGGCAAGCGTTCTATTGAGATAGACTCCCACAAGTATGAGTGGAGATCCCTTCACAACTCTGAACCATCAATCCCAGATTATTTCCCTCGGTCAGACACTATCATAAACCTAAAAGACTTATTTGACCAACTATCCATTGCTGAACAACCCTGCATAGATAAGAATGTCATTTATCAAACCTCAAGTGGTGCGTCCACATCACAGTCTAGTTTTGTAGGAACCATATCTGTGGTGCCTTTCAGTCAACTAGAGTCAGACAATCATGAAAGTATCTGTCTTGTACATGCAAAGCTAATAGAGTGGGATCAATAAGGAACCCCTGATTTAGATGTTTCGAGAATGATGAGGCTATTTCTGATTTCATGGGACTTAGGGAAGGCATTCAATCAGGAGACCATAAGGTAGGCTTCTCCATTGACCTTGATAGAGTGACATATTTTGGGGAGGCAGCTCCTCTTTTTAGTCCACAAAAGAAAAAAAGAACAAAAGAATGATAAAAAGATAAAACAAGACGTATCTTCTAGCGAAAACCTCACTAAGGCACTAGAAGATGGAAAGAAGGAACTCCTCCCCTTGACATAGGAGAAATTGGCATTACTAGCAGAAGAAATAGAGGAATTCAATTTGGGAGATGACAAGAACCCAAAGAACATATACTTGGCAAAATCACTCACCCCTGAGGAGAGAGAATAGTTTATCAGCTTCTTTAAAGTAAGGATGATCAATTTTGCATGGTCCTACTCGGATATGCCAGGGTTAGATCCAGAGCTAGTACTACACCATCTCCCATTGCTACCCAATGCCAAACCTATCAAGTAGAAGCTGAGAAAGATACATCCCCATGTTGCATTTCTAGTCAAGGCAGAGTTGAAAAATATCATAGATGCCAAATTCATAAGACCAATACCATACACACACTAGATATCTAAATTGGTGCCAGTTAGAAAGCACAGTGGTTAGATACAGATTTGCATAGACTTCAGAGATGTCAACATAGCTTGTCCCAAGGATGACTTTCCCTTACCCAAAATTGATATGATAGTAGATATAACTGCTGGACATCAAATGCTATCACTCATGGATGGATTTTCAAGGTATAACCAGATAAGGATCACGCTAGAAGACCAACATAAAATAGCTTTCACATTTCCTTGGGGCACTTACTATTGGAACGTCATGCCATTTGGTCTCAAAAATGTTGGCGCAACATATCGAAGGGCTATGACAACTATATTTCATGATCTCATCCACAAAACAATGGAAGATTATGTGGATGACATACTAGCCAATTCAATGCTTCACAAGGATCATCTGCAAGTATTGGGGCCAATCTTTGACAGAATGTAGGAATTCAAGGTCCGTCTAAACCCAAAGAAATGTGCATTCAGTGTCACAGTAGGAAAGTTACTGGGGTTCATAGTGTAACATAGAGGCATCAAAGTAGACCCAAAGAAAGTAAAATAAATATTGGACATGCCTCCACCATCAAACCTGAGGCAACTAAGAGGGTTACAAGGAAGGCTCCAATCAATTATGCACTTCATAGCTCAGCTAGCAGACAAGTGCCCCATATTCCAACATCTACTGCACAAAGACATCAAATTCATATGGACCAAGCAATGTGAACAAGAATTCCAAATATTCAAGGACTACCTCCTCAAGTCTCCTATATCGGTGCCACCAGTCCAAGGTAGACCATTTCTTTTGTATATCTCAGCAATAGAATCAACATTAGGTGGACTCCTGGCACAACATGATGACATAGGTAAATAAAGGGCCATATACTATCTAAGTAGAACATTGGTAGGATATGAGCTCAACTATACGCCAATTGAAAAGTCATGCCTTGCAATTGTCTTCACTTCCCAGAAGCTGAGACATTATATGTTGAGTCACCAAACAAAGTTGATCACACATATTGATCCCTTAAAGTACCCCCTAAGCAAAGCATCACTCACCAGACGACTTGCGAAGTGGGTAATGATCATAAGTGAGTTTGACATTGAGTACATAGATAGAAAGGCCATCAAAGGGAAAGTGATCATGGATCAACTAGCAAAGGGACCCATTAAGGACCATTAGCCTATTATTTCAAACTTTCCTGATGAATCTATTATGAAACTACAACCAGCGATCAAGGTATGGCAACTCTATTTTTATGGGTTGTGCATGAACCATGGTGCAGGGGCAAGGAAAGTGCTTATCACTCTAGATCATGATACAATTCCAAAGTCTTTCAGACTCAACTTCCAATGCACAAACAACATAGCAGAATATGAAGCACTCATCATCAGTCTAAAGATAGCAATTCAATGGAGAATCAAGAACCTTAAGGTCTTTGGAGACTCGCAGTTAGTCATCAGTCAAGTCAACAATGATTATATGACCAAAGATGAGAAGCTCATACCATACAGATCATAGAAGGAAACACTATGCACCAAGTTCCATTACATCTTCTTTGAGAAAGTCCCACAAGCATAGAACAAAGTTGCAGATGCGATGGCTACCATACCATCATTGATTGATATCCCAAGCAACGAAACAATATTCCAGTTTCTAGTAGAGAAATTCTTGGTGCCATCACATCAAGCATCCATCACAGAATTAGGATGCATCCTTGTTGGTCCTAAAAACCCATGGTACCAAGTTTTCTATAACTACCTCCAAAACACTTACTTACCTCCCAACTTGTCTAGGAACCAGAGAAAGTCCCTCATTTGCCAAGCCTCTAGGTATACCATCTTCTCAACTACTTTATATAGACAAAGTCTAGACTAAATGCTACTATGATGTCTCACTTCCATGGAATCCCAGAGAGCTTTGTACGAGGTACATGAAGGAATTTGTGGAGCCCATAAAGGTGGCAACAACTTAGCTAAGAAGATCATCCGCATGGGATACTATTGGCCCACAATAGAGAAAGATGCACACAAACATGTACAAAGGTGTAGACAGTATCAGATTCATGGAGACCTCATCCATACACCATCCCAGGAACTAAATCCTATCACATCACCATTGTCATTTTCCATGTGGGGATTTGACCTAGTGGGTAAAATTACACCTTCTTCAGCAAATGGACACAAATACATCATAGCAGCAACAAAGTACTTCACCAAGTGGGTGGAAGCAATTTCTCTCACTTACATAACTGGAAAGAAAATAACAATGTTCATACTTAACCACATTATCTGTCAATACGGGATCCCTCAAACTATCATAATAGATCATGGTACACCTTTCCAAAACAAGGATGTTGAAGAGCTATGTGAACAATTCCATATTAAGCAAGGGTTCTCCTCATTTTATTATCCTCAAGGGAACAGGCAAGCCGAAGCTACAAACAAGACAATCTTGAAAATCTTGAAGAAAATAGTGAATGAATCAGGGCGAGACTGGCTTTTACAGCTTAGTCCTGCATTATGGGCATACATAACTAGTGTGAGAACACCTAAAAGAGCCACTCCTTTCTCCCTAGTCTATAGGTCAGAGGCGGTATTACCCCTGGAAGTGGAAATCTCATCCCTAAGGATATCATTGAAAAACCTAATTACAGATGAAGACTATAGAGTAGCAAGGCTCAGTGAACTGGAGTTACTAGATGAAAGAAGATAGCATGCCTTTTACTACTTACAAGGCTATCAGAATCACCTTAGAAGAAACTATCACAAGAAGGTGAAGCCACAAAAATTTGAGGTAGGAGACCTTGTCCTCATGGAAAATCAAAAGAACCAAGCAGAGCGAGTCAAACCCAAAAATTTTGATCCTAATTGGCTAGGACCATTTGTCATTATCAGCTCCACCCAGAGTGGGGCATTCATACTGGCAACACCAAAAGGAGATCAGCTCCTAGGATACATCAACAGCATGCACCTCAAGAGGTTTTACCCTTGAAGAATCTATGGTTAAGGCACCTATCTACATATCCAAAAAATACCAAAAAAATAAAAAATAAAAATACAAAAGTTACCTTGGTGAAAACTTGGCAATCAGGTGCCTTGGTGACAAACAAAAAAATCAAAAAAGCAAAAAGGGAAAGAGAAACATAATCACTCTCTTAGTGAAAACTTGGCAATCAGGCGCTATTAAGTAGGTACCTTGGTGAAAACCTGGCAAATAGGTGCCAAGTGTTCAAATCCAGCTTCACCATCAATGAACCCCAAAAGCTTGAGCATACTTCAAATGCAAGACTGACTACCCAAGCTATATCTAGAATCACACTCCCCTCTTAGCACCAAACACTTATCCAGGGTTAATTTTGGTCCACCAGACTAGGGGGTGATTCAAAATGTCCTAAAAAAATCCCTAAAAATAAAAAAACTCATCAAAAAATCCTAAAAAGATCAAAATGTCCTGAGAAAATTAATCTTCATCAAAAACATTCAAAAAATTACAAAATCCCAAGCAATAAAACCAACTTGGTTATCAAAAGAGAAAAGGGAAATCATGCCCAATTAATCAATGTCACAATCATGAGCTTTGCAAATTAGCATGGGGCTCATCTAACACAGCTTTATCAATCTATCAAACCTATCCAAAAATGACTGGCGACCAAGCCAATCTATCAATTGTCACAATCATGAGCTTTGCAAACTAGCATGGGGCCCATCTGACATAGCTTGATCAATTGCCAAAATTATCACAATCAATCAATCAATCATATCAATGTTCTTACATAATGATGGATATGCTCAAACCAGATAGGTCAGTCTTATATGAGTAATATATTACTAAAACCAGACACACTAAAGCAATCAAGCCAATCAAGACTATCAAAAGAGTCAAGCCAATCAAGAGAATCCAAGTGCATCGAGGAACCACCCAAAAAAAATGTTCACTAGGTTAGTTAGTCAGTTAGATGTTAGTCTATATTTCATGATTATGTTCTTACACTACTCCAAGATCCACCATGGAGGAGAATAGCTATGATAGATCATGACTTATTTTCTTTGATTGATGTTTGTTGAATGTTCACTTTGATTTTAGGGCCATGATGATTTAGGATAAATGCGGTAGGTTCTATCACTTATCTGGTAGCCACACAGTTCCATGATCTGAGCTTAACCCTAGGAAAGAATTGGACATTCCTTCTCTTTTATTTGCTTGTTTGGTTTATAGAATCAAGAGCTCACAATTCTATTTAGATGGACTCTCAGTATGTTGGATTTCTATCTTGGTTTCTACGGTCTTTCCCTTTATGTTGCAATCAAGAGATCACGATGCTATCTAGATGGACTCTAGAGGTGTAGGAGTTCTATCTTGTTTTCTTTGGCTTTCCTTTTTTTGGAATCAAGAGCTACGGTGTTATCCAGATGGACTCTGGGTGCATTGGAGTTCTATCTTGGTTTCTTTTCTTTAGTTAATTCAGAGGACAAAGCAGTATCTAGATGGTCAATATCTAGGTGATTTTGGCTCTCTTTCTTTTCAAATAGGAAACATAGCTGAACCTAGATGGTTAATATTTGGGTGCACTAGGTTCTCTTTCTATTCAATCTCTCTACTCCTACTTATCAAGAGGTCATGGCGGTATCCTGGTGGTATGTGATCTGGATACATTGGACTCTCTTCAAAATATTAGAAAATACAAAAAAGATGCAATGATGACAAATATTGGAAACATGGGAAACAACTTGGGACACTCATCCTTTCTATCAATTCGTATCTATCAAAAATAGAAAAAAAAAATCCGTTCTATCATTCCATTCTATTAGATCAATCTCAAAGAGCATCTATCCAAACTAACTTCTTTCTAATTAACACATGCATACTTAGATATTTTGTGCATAATAAATTGCATTCATTCCATTTAAGTGCATCAGAAAATGAAAAAAACATAGTAGTTGCATACATGGTAAATCATAAATCACATGCATCCATAAGAATCTCACATAAACATGCATTTCATTTCCACCATCTTGCATGAGCATGTCAGTATCCTATGAAAAGTAAATCATCCATGTACAAGTTGGCATCATAGGAATCATACTCCATATACATCTCATCATCTAAAACCACATCATATGAACTCATACATATAGCAAGTAAACCAATGCACATTATATCACATCACTAAATGCATCTCATATAATCAAAATATCTGAGTACAATGAACAGTCACAAGTCTGAACAAAGGAAGGTAATAAACATATATATCAATAAATATCAGTGTGTCAGGATACAAAAATGCATACTAGTTAGAGTATATCAAACGAACATCACTATAAAAATGGTACATGATACATAATGGGTGAAGCATCAGGATCAACATGTGCTACCCCCACCCTCACCAGGAGGTGGATGAGGGGGGGAGGTATATCAGAAGCCAGTCTCTGTGATGAAACAGGAGATCTAACACCGCTTCTCTACAATCTCTGCAGTCTGCTAGATCTCTGAGAGGCTGTGTAACTGGGCACTCTTTACTCTGTAGGAACTGCACCCTCATAATGGTGCCTCAAGTACTCAATCTCTCTTTGTGCATCACGACCAGATTTATAGAGTCAGTCAAGAACATCTCAATGAGAGGCATCCTATACATTGTCAATGAATGACCAAACCTCTAATCAAGCATGTCTCTCTCTAGCCTCGGTCGCTGTAACCCAAGCCTCCAATATTGTAGCATGTGCATCAGCAAAAGCAAGCCTAGCCTAAAGATCCTGTACCTACTTTGTGAGAAGCTCCAACTCTGAGGTATCAACCTCCATAACTCCCATGGCCACATTCATATCTTCCTCCTTGGCCCTGTCCCCCAATCCATCACCATCACTCTCTAAACTCTCCCCCGTACGACTACCAGTACCACCACTACTAGTTGAGGAGCTCATACATGTACTCTTCTCATCTAAAGCCTCCACATCAATGTCTCCAATCTCAACATCTACATTCTCAATCACCACTGTGTCCTCCTCTCTTGGAGCCAAAATAGCACCATTCTATCACTGTACTCTCCACACCAACTAGGGCACCTCCTCCTCAATCACCTCCTCATCCTCTAAAATAGTACTCAAGCCAACCCTCAGAGTACTAGATCGACCGCCACTCCACCCACCTCTAGTCCTCACTCCACCACCCACTCTCCCTGGACCAAGATCATCTCCCCCATCATCTCCCCTCCCCCTACCATCATCTCTCCCACCATCCCATCCACCATCTCGGCCTCCACCCCTCCCTCTATCACTGCCACCATCCCTCCCTCCATCTCAACCCCCCTCCCTCATCGTACCCGATGACACCTCCTCATGATTTTACCATAAATAGGATGAGAAACATTTTTAAGTGCAACTGGGTGAGTCTAGGCCCAATGTGCATCATACCAGAGAGTAGTGCCTGCAAAGAGATCAGATTCAAATATCATTACCATTTCAGATAAAAGACAACGTCACATGGAGCAGATAGATAATAAGAGTAGTAAAGAAACTAAGCAAGAGATGTGATGAAAACAACAAACCTGCATCAACAGTAGTCGATCGCCATGTCCATGTAATAAGAAGAAGACCTGCAAACTTAGTACGAGCAGCATCAAGTGATACAACACCACCCCAGACAGTAGATTCACTTGACCTATAATAAAAATATGCGTATGAATTAGATACATCCTGTAGCTCACCAAACTAACACAAAACCCTATTGGTGTTGTGAAAGTCAATCATATGAACATGGTCTATTACACAACCAATTAGGTATCTCCACTGCCAGTAGAAGGGAAGACGAATGTCCTCCCCATCCAAGATAGGGAAATCTCTATAAGGCCTCCATATGAAGTATGGAATCATGTCTAACTAATGATGCCAGTATGTCAAATTCCCCATGTGAGTTTGAACAATGGCTCCATCATACATGTAAACATATGGCCTATCTACAGGAAGAGCACGAGTACCAACAAGATGGCATACAATAATATGCTCCCACGCCCATATCTGTAGGAGAGTAGCACCACAGCCAAGAAAATTACCATTAAGGTAAGCCACATAGAACATATGAAAGTACATGTATGCTAGCATGCATGGCCCCCATGCATACACAGTCTAATCTCGAACCATACTCTGCAAAACAGAACCAAAGCCGATAGAAAATCTGCACTCGCGATGATCAGGGCATAAGATGCTACATATCCAATTACTTAGAAAATTAATCAACCTATCAAGGCCCAAACCAAATCGGGACCATGGAATATCATACACACTAAACAAAGTATACTGATCTCAAGGCAATCTAGACAGCTCAGTCAAAGCAATGATGCCAGGTTGGGTAGCATACTCTACAAGTGCACCCTAGATCAGCAACTGAAGGATGTGGTACACATCCTCCAAGGTAATAGTACACTCTCTAGTGGGTAACCAAAAAGTGCATGTCTCTGAATGCCATCACTCAAAAAGAGCTGAGATCAGACCCTTGTTGTTTGTGATCTCTAGCATGTAACAAATCTAGTACAAACCTAAGGCCCTAAGTACTGACCTCTCATCCTCCGAGAGCTAGAACCTGTAAACAAGACCCACTGGTCTTGACTCTCGACAATGTAGAATCTTCTCGGTGAACTACATAGAAATAAATCAAAAAAATGTCAGTATCAGTCATCTACGAAAGTGCCAGAAACTAGAATATGCAGATATCAGACAAAGAAATCAGGTAAACAATTACAAAAATGGAATTGTGGTAATAAAACCTAGAAATGTGGTACACTTATGCAATTGCAAAATAGAACATTCAAATTTGGCACACAAAGAGCAATTATAGAATTAAGACAAGGTGACTACGACACTTTTATCATTTGTAGTATTAAACTAGCAATTGCGGCATTTAAACCGCAATTGCAGCAAAACTGTAGACAATTGCGGCACCTAAGTCAAATTTAGAAAACTACAAATTTTCAAAGCAATAAATGAAGGCATTTATGACACAAAAAACAAGAGCACTTACTGGATGTCTTGCGCCAGCTGGTCTCTGATACGTCCAGACTCGGTCGGAGATATGTGTGACTCCCTGTAAGCCAGCAATCGCAAAAAAATAGGAGGAAAAGGATAGAAAACTAAAGACTTACTAACCAGGAAATTAAGAGCTCCAAGAAGGTAATGTGACAAATGAATGGCTCTCTTGACTATTTATAGGGGTCCCCACAAACCCTAATTTCACAAGGAGGTTTGATTTTTCTTCCTGGTCCCTGAAAACTTCCACACTCAATATCAGGGGCAATATAATGCATTTTTCAAATCAGTCAGCTAGCCAGAATCATAAATTAGGATTTCAACAAATTAACGCTCATGTCGAGACTTTTTTCTCAAATTTGTTGATGGGGCATGAATACACCTACTATCGCTAGGGCAAGCTAGGGTAGAATCAAAATCAAAGAATCTTTGACACACTACGACAAGTCACATCACATCAAAGAGGGGCAAATGTAGACACCCAAAAATGGACAGGCTGGAGACTTTACATTAAAACCACTAATGTTTGTCTATTAATTAATGTTTTTTAATCCTTAATTAATAATCTATTTTCCTCTAAATTCATTCCCCAAATCATCTAACCAAATTCCCAAAATTAATTAAATAATTAATTTTATTTAACTAATTAACCTTAATTGATTAATTACCATTAATTAATTAATTAAACTCAATTTCCTATAGTTGAAATTCAAATATTTAAACTTACTAATTAAATTCTTCCAATTAATTTAATTTCATTCAATAAAGCAATTCTAAATCAAAAAGAATTCAATTATCTCACATGTTGAAAACTTTAATTATATAAATGAATTAAATATTCATTTATCTTCAAAGAGATAACTCCAATCAGATCACATGGGTTACTCCACCCATCTCTCCAGTCGACATGGGTAACTTCACCCACCTCTCCAGTTCAAAAAGGTAACTCACAATTAGCTCTTAAGTCATCCAAAGTTTATCTCCTCTTTACCAATTGAAGAGGTGGAGTTTACTGATGGCTTCTCCAGTTCCTTTTAATCTCAACTGTTCATCTCCCTATCTCTAGGATTGATCTCAACCGTTCATTTCATCACTAATTCCTATATAATAAACCCTTCATAACCATTTGAAGGATCCAAGATTTCAAGGTTTTGTGCACCATTACTATGTCAGATTGGTTCTAGAATTCAAGCCTTCTTGAGATCATAGATCCAGGATTTCAAGCTCTCGTGCACCATTACTATGTTAGTTTGGTTCAAGCATTCAAGCCATCTTGCGATCACACACTTATTTCAATTAGCTAATTCTTGACACTTCTCAGGTCATAGACACTACCCACACCAATACTAAGCATCAAGAACAACATTTCGGAAGGAATAGAGAGAGACAATAGAAGCTTCAAGTGCTTCAGGGTTTGCATTTATTTGTTCTCCTTTCTTGTGCTTGTACATTTTATTGGTTACGTTTCAAGTTATTCATTTAAGTAGTTCTTGTGTGCTTGATTTATATTATTTATAAAACCTTTGCTACTAACCCTTGCCTTTGGAAAGCTTGGGAACCACGAATCACAAAAAGAAGAGGCATACAAGGATTTCACCCCGAAAAGCATGGCCAATGAAAAAACAAATCATACTTTCGATCATAAGTGAGTAACTTACAATTGAAAGTACCAAAAATGGGTACTTTCAATCGAAAGTAGGTTAGGTCTTTTTTAGCATCGTATATACAGCCTGCCAAAATAGTGAAAATCATTATTTTGGCTAGGTTAAAGCTGTGGGGCTTCCAAAATATAGAATGTCGTCAACAAGTTTTTCACATTTTTATTTAAATTGTTTAATATTTTTTTAATATATATTATTTGTATATATAATGTATATTGTTTTTATATACATTGTTTGCATATATACATGTATGTGTGTATATATACATGTATATGTATATATAGTACATCATATATATATATATATAGGTCATATGCATGTATATATACATGTACAATATATATATATATATATACATATAAATATATATACACATGTACATGTATGTCATATATATATATCAAGTATATATATACTACATGTCATGTATATATATGTACATGTCATATGCATATATACATGCATGTATAGTTCATGTGTATGTACATGTATATACTATGTACATATGTGTGTGTATATATATACATGTATGTATGGATGTCATACATGTAAGTAAGTATATATATATGTACATAGGGTATGTGCAAGATCATGAGGGGCCAAAAAGTGGCAATGTGAAAAAAATCCACTTTTCACTCGTCAAAAAGTTCATGAAAATGTTTGTTGACTTTTTAGTAGGCTTGGGTGTTAGTACACCTAGGAAAACCTAACACCAAAGCACAAGCCTAATAGGGTACCCAATTTTTTTGTGTACCTGGAAATATCGGGTACCCAAAAAAATTAGGCACCCGAAACCAATGGCATAAATAAAAACCTGGGAGCCATTTTCCTCATTTATCTCATAGTTTTGGGTTTGGAAAACAACTCTAAATATCCTATAAATGATTTTTTTGGGTACCTGATTTCTCCAAGAACAAATTTGACTCCGTAGTTTATCCAGTAAGTAAATTCTTTCTATATCTTGATTAATTTCTTTCATTTTCATGTTAAATGTAGTTTTTTTTCTTAAAATAGGGTTTTGTACTGATGGGATGGCTGACAACAATAAATATAATAACCCTCCCCCACCAAATAATGATCCCTAAAACAATCCAGAACCATTTCAAAATCCTCAATCTTTAGAAGATTTGATACAAGAGAATTCAAACACTATACAGGGCTTCAAAAACATGTATCAGAATATACCTACGTTAGCTCCTATGCTCGCCACCCTAAATTCCATTGTTGAAAACATTGACACCCTTACGTAGCAACATAATGTTGCTCTTCATTGGCGTGATGATACAAATGCCCAATTTGATGATGGGTTTGACCATGATGGGGTTACGCCCCTTAATATAACTAAGGAAGATATAGCCTCCCTTTTTGTTAATCCTAAAATTGGATTAAAAGTTGACCCTAAAAAGCACAAATGATCAATAAAATGGTGCACAAATGAAGCAATGTGCACACAGTTTTGGGATTGCTGGTGGATGGTTTTTGATAAACCACCCCATAGAAATTTGGATCTCCCTTTCTATTTCATAAAAAAATTGTATGCGGAGTTTGTGCTTGGTCACAATGTTAATTATTGGAGCATGAGGCCCAACATGGGCATAGGCGGAGGAGCTCCTCAGATTAGGCCATTTTTCCAGTGCAAAAAGGCCACTACATTTGCCCCCCCACTGATGTCTCACCCCTTCCTCCAGTGCAACATCCTGGTATCATTGTAGAGGCTACCTCACAGAGTATTAGGGACATTCACATGCTGAGTGATCAGTTGATCATGTAGACCAAGTCATTGTTGTCTCCTGGTGTGGATGATTCTTGCGCATCGACATCTGGCAATAGTTCACATGTATGCGTGCCCCATACTTTCATTATGTGCAAGAATTTGTGCCTCAGATGACTTACTGATGCTGATACATATCGGTATGTTATTGATGAGGAGGATACAAGAGACACAGCTATAGAAGCTACAACACCTCATGGAGCATCTATGTCTCATGAGAGTGCTGAGGAGGGGTATGCAGAGCCATGCAGTCCTGTTGATACAGTAAGAGTAAACATTATAAATAAATTTGTCACATGATTTATTTAATTTAAAAATAATTTATTTATTTAGATTTGTTGTAATGACTGCATTCACTTATGTATATATATTTGGTCCATTTATGTTCAGTCGATGACAGATGAGGAGTTGTGATAGGTGAATGACTCCACACTTTCAGCCATTTCATTTGGCCTTGACACCTATATGGTATATTATAAATTGTGTACCCATTAGTTTTTTTAATATCATTTGGTGTACATGCTTAAATCTCTATCAATTAGAGCAATAAAATTCATACATTTACTTATATATTGTCATCTTATTGTACTCTTGTAGGTATCAGCCGATGTCAATGGGGGGCACGAGGGGTTCCTTCCTCAGGTGTTGATAAAGGAAAGATAATTAATTGTTTAAGATTAATTATGCATGCATACGTATTTTACTTGTGTGTAGTAATAAATATTTTACATGAACTTTATTGTATAGGGTGTGGCTCTTGACGATGTTTCGACACAGGTTTGGAAGCCTGGGTTGATAGGCATCTTGATTCAGAGTGTTATCCTGATTGTACGTAGATTTGTACATATTGTTATTTGTGTTTTGTAACCAGGGTTGTTATGATGAAGTACATTTATATATAATTGACTATCTTTTTGACTCTAATAGGTTACTCCTAGTGCGAGGAGGCCCCATGATAATCATTCCTATCTTTTTTGACCTAGCCCACTACTCCAGAGGAGGGATCGATGGACATAATTTTTAATTTTAGTTCAATCAATTTGTAATTTTATTATGCTATCATCCTATTTTGTAAATTTATTACTCTATGTTGCACCTTGGGCCCCTGCACCACTCTACTAATCTCATTATTGTAAATATA
>MU214822.1:292651-312920 GCA_018584345.1 Thuja plicata | reverse complement strand
AACATGGTATGTAGACTTCACAAAGCCTTGTATGGATTAAAACAAGCTCCCAGAGCCTGGTATGAATGACTTCATTCCTATCTAATAAGTATTAGATTCATAAGGACTAGTGAGAACAATAATCTTTGTTTGAAAGAAGATACTAATGCTAACACTTTGATTGCTGAAATATTTGTTGATGACATCATATTTAGAGGCAATGATATGCTATGCAAATTATTTGTTGATGAGATGAGCAAGGAATTTGAGATGTCTATGTTTGGAGATATCAAGTTCTTTCTTGGTCTATAGATCATTCAATAAAGTGAAGGTATTTTCATTACTCAGTCCAAATACATCAAAGAACTTCTAAAAATATTCAAGATGGAAGATTCCAAACCTGCTGGAACACTGATGGCTACTGAATGCAAATTAACAAAGGAAGATAAGACAACAAAGGTAAATCAGACTCTATATAGATCCATGATAGGGTAACTCATGTATGTTGTACACACTAGACCAGATATTGCACATCCAGTAGGAATTGTTGCTAGATTTTCTACTAACCCCAGGGAATCACATATAAATATTGTGAAAAGAATTCTATGATATCTGAAGAATACTAAGGAATTTGGCTTATGGTATAGAAGAGAAGGCAAATTTTAACTAAAAGTGTTTATCGACGCTGATTGGGCTAGAAATCTTGATGACCGGAAGAGCACAATTGGAGGAGCATTCTTTATGGGTGACAGACTTGTCACATGGATTAGCAAGAAGCAGGGATGGATCTCTTAGTCTAATGCAGAAGAAAAATATGTTGCTGCTACTGCAAACTACTCAAATATTGCATGGATCAAATAGTTGCTGGAAGGTATGCATATGAAGATCAAAGAACTAGTAGTTATTTATTGTGACAACACCAGTGCAATAAATATTTCCAAGAATCTAGTCATGCATGCGAAGACTAAACACATTTCCATCAAGTATCATTACTTAAGAGAACAAGTTCAAGAGAAAGAAGTAATACTTGAATATGTGCAATCAAAAGAACAATTGGCTAATATCTTCACCAAACCATTGCCAAAGGATACATTTGAGTACCTGAGAAAAAGACTAGGGGTAAAACCCATGTCTAACAGTCAATAAAAGGATAGAATACTGCATCAACCATATATTATTAGAATATCATTCACGATTGATGCAAGCAGAAGCTAAACTTCAACGCTACATCTATATACACAAAGGTATATATCAGAACCAAGCACTAGAGAAGATTGTTTTATTGATAATAGATAAGGGAAATTCAAGGAATATATTATGGAAAGAATAAATTGGTTGACAGAGTGTCAGATATTTTTTAAAATATTTGTTTGGCATCGTTGTCAAAGGGAGAGAATGTTTCTATATTATCATAAAAAATTATTCATTATCAGATTACTCCAAATAGGGAGAGATCATATCCAAAGGGAGAGAATTGATATAAAAAAAATTTGCAAACAAAAGACAGAGACATCAAAGAAGCAGAACAGTAAAAAAAAAGGGACACAACACATCAGAAGAAGAAAAAGAAAGCTACAAGAATCAAATTTGAGCTAATACAGAGCTCACTGGTGGTCAAACATTTAATCAGTTATCAAAACAAACTATTCAGTAATTTGATGAATCTCAACAATTGTATTTCATATTGTATTAGCAATAGTATAGTATGATAATATAGTATGTTACCATCAATGCCAAAGGGAGAGATTGATGACATGTAACTGATTAAATGGTTGACTATATCAAGTTGAAGATGATGCAAGACATTAAAACAGTTAATGGTTTGTATTGTCATTTATGTCAACTTGATATCTTCTGTATGGTCATATACATAATACCAAAGACTTTAGCAAATCAATGGAATAAAGGTTATGATATCAACAATGCATAAAATTCAAGTATTCACTAAGTGACAGACTACACCGACAGAGTGCACACCATTGGTAATGACAGAGATAAAAGTCACAGTGATGCCCGATGAGTAGAAGACAGTATTGCCCAATAAAGTAGAATCAAAGGATGCCTGACAAGCTAAAAATAGTGTTTCCCGACGAGAAAGATCCAATGATGCCCAACAGACAAAGATCCTGAAGCTAACTGAAGTGACACCAATGGAACTGGCAGTTGTCACCGGTGACAAACTATAGAATTGACCGAAAGAACAAAGAGATCAGAAAATGACAAAATATCTAGCTAGCAGAGCTAAAGGATAGACTCAACTAGTTGTTTTATTTTTTTTATTCAACCATAGTTAAGTAAGTGATTTTTATAGTTGGCAAGAAGATAACAACGAGATAAATTAGGAGTTAAAGCTGCAAATCAATTTTGCTGGATTGTTTTTCACGCCAAGAATCAGGAATCAAGAACCAAGAATTAAGGAACATCATGTCTATATAAGAGACAATCATAATTCACTTTCAGGAAGGGCAAGCAAGCAATCAGATACACGGGGGAGTGACCTGATATAAGATGCTGAAGAGAAACTAATGAAGGATTAACTTCATGAAATCATGATCAATCATGCTAAGGGAGAGCTAAAGAATTCTATAGACACCGATGAACAGAAAAGCATAGCATCACAAAGAAGAAAGAGTTAAGTACAAAGGAATTGTATTGATACATTGATCATAAAGATATTGTAAGTAAATAGATCTGAAAATCTACAATTTAGTTGCATTAGAAATAGGTCATTTTGTTTCAGTTTAACCATTGAAGCATTAAGTCTCTTAACAGAGCAGGACTTAACAGTCTTTTGTAACTGAGGTATATCCTAACAAATTACCAGAAGGTTGACTCATGATAGTAGCACCGGTCTTACCTAAAGCCTATTGACAGTCTAAGAAGGAGGTTGATTCAAGGATGGTAGTAAGATTTGCATAAAACATATTGACAGTCATGAGACTGATTCAAGGATGGTAGCATAGATTCCAGATACTAAGTGACAACCTATGTATTTAAAATCCTCTAACAAGGTCACACTTAACAGTGTGTTTGTAACCTTTAACAAGGTTGGCTCCTAATAGGGCTCACTTTAGAAGAGTGAAAATTTGGGGTATCGGTCCGAGTGGTCTTTTCCCTTAATAGGGTTTCCATGTTAAAATCCTTGTGTTATGTGTGTATGGTTTATTCATTTATTGTTTTACATTCTACATATGCATTTATGGATTAACTGGTATACTCTGCATATTTAGTGAGTATCGGTAAATATAGTTTACTGCTTATCGGTTATCAAGGAGAATAAGGATAGACAAGGTAAACCAACAGGCAGTTATTTTTTTCAATTATTTCAAAGGCATACATCTTCTAGGGACTTAATAATTTGAGAAGTACTGATTGGTTGATTAAATTTTGAAATTGGATAAATTTTTAAGGCCACTGATTCACGCCCCTCCCTCTCAGTTATTACTAACAATGACCCCTTTCGACCCAATTGAATTCTCAAGTGTGTCCTAAGGGGTTGTAGGACCCTCTTAGGACACACTTGAGCATTCAAATGGGTCGAAAGGGGTCATGTGGTCTTCCTACGGGTCCTAATGCATGATAAGGTGTACTAGGACCCCTAGGAAGACCCCATGACTCCTTTTGACACATTAGAAAACTTAAGTGTGTCCCAAGAGATCCTACGACCCCTTAGGACACACTTAAGTGTTCTAATGTGTCAAAAGGGGTCATGGGGTATTCCTAGGGGTCCTAGTATGCCTTATCATGCATTATGACCCCTAGAGAGACTCCATGACCCCTTTCAACCCATTTGAATGCTCAAGTGTGTCTTAAGGGGTCGTAGGACCCCTTGGGACACACCTAAGTTTTCTAATGTGTCAAAAGGAGTCACAAGGTCTTCCTAGGGGTCCTAGTATGCCTTATCATGCATTAGAACTACTAGAGAGACCCCATGACCCCTTTTGACACATCAAAACACTTAAATGTGTCCTAAGGGGTCATATGACCCCTTAGGACCCACTTGAGCATTCAAATGGGTCAAAAGGGGTCATGGGGTCTCCATAGGGGTCGTAGTACACCTTATCACATACTAGGACCCCTAGGAAGACCCCATGACCCCTTTTGACACATTAGAACACTATGGTTTTTTGTTGAAATTCAATCTCTCAAAGGCTTATGACCGGGTGGATTAGGATTCTATGATCAAGGTTCTTCATTCCTTTGGTTTCAATGATAAATACTTGCAGATGTTTTTGAAGCTCATTAGTACTTCTATGGCTGTGGTTATTGTGAATGGCTCTTCTTCTAGATTCTTCAAGCTTGCCAGGGGGCTCTATTAAGGTGATCCCTTGTTCCCTATTCTCTATTTATTTCTGGCGTAGTGTCTTGGTCGCTATTTTTAGAGACTGGCAATTGATGGATCCATCAAGGGTCTCACTTCTTCCTCTTCTTCTAGGACATGATCCCATGATAAATTTGTTGATGACACTATTATCATGGGCTCTTCAACCATTTAGGAGGCCAAAATGATTAAATAAAAACTTTCTAATTATTCTTAGGCTACTAGGAAAATTGTTAATTGGAATAAGAGCTCTTTGTTTTTTATTAACATGCCAGTGGAAAGACAGAATGGAATAGCCAGAATTATTGGTTGCAAAATTGGTGCTTTTCCTACCACTTACCTTTGTCTACCTTTGGGCTTAAGACCTCCTAACTCTTTTTGGGCTTGTATTGTAGGCAGATTCAATAGGAAATTAAATTGTTGGGAAGGAGAACTGTTAAGTCAAGCTGGTTAACTCCAACTCCTGAAGGCCTCTCCTCAGAGTCTCCCTATCTATGCCCTTAGTCTATTTAAAATCCTTGGTAAATTTATAGACATAACTGAGAAGATTCAGAGAAATTTTCTTTGGACAGGGGTCTAAGAAAGAAAGATATTGGCTTTAGGTTCTTGGGACAAGATGTGCACTCGAAATAAGTGGGGAGGCTTAGGGATCCGCCTCTTAAGAGTTACCAATTTGGTGAACAAAAAGAGTGGATGAGATTATCCACAATTAATATCTCTACTATTTCCTGCATATATTAGATTTTATGATGTTTACGGTGAAGGTGGAGGGATATTTTATTTGGAATTGTATCCAGTAAGCTAAGGAGACAACTTTCAAGGGAGCTAAGTGGTATTTGTGTAATGGCAGGATAATTAAATTCAAGGAAGATTGTTGGCTTAAATATTATCCTCTAAATTCTATTCCTTCCCTCTAGCCTTTTATAGACATTTACTTACAAATATTTGGTCCATGGGTTAGAGATTACTAGGGGCGCTAGTCTTGGGTTGATCTTTTTGGGGTGGATGTCTCTCTTAAGCCTTTGATGCTGGATCTAAATATTTAGAAAGTAGACTCTACTAGGAAGGATGATTGATTTAGGGGATGCTCCCTTCTGGAGTCATTTATGTTCCCTCTACCTCTGAGATTTTGTTGAAGCATCTGGATCCTCCTCACTTTTGGGCCTAGGTTTTGGATAAACGGTTAATTCCTAAAATTAACATTTTCTTTTGGCTGGTTTTGCAGAACAATATTTTTACTATTGATAATATCCAAAAGAGAGACATGATTCTTCCTAACATATTTTTTCTATGTAAGAATGTCAAGGAGTCAGTTTACCATATGGCTATAGATTGTCGGTACTCTTGGGAAGTCTGGTGCCTCAATTTGCAATGCTAGAAGATATATTGGTTTTTCTTGGACAATATAGAGAATTTCTTCACTCAATGGAGAAATGCTGACGTTGCAATGGACAGGTTTCTATGGAACACGATTTCCCCCAATGTTATTTGGAAACTATGGAGAGAACGCAATGAAAAAGTATTTAGAGACATTGCCCTTCCTCTGGCGGTGATAGACGATAAGATTAAGAGAAGTATTAAGGAGAATTGTAATTCCATAAATGGAGATAATATGCATTTTTATGCTAGATTTAATACTATTGGCACCAGAGTGAACTCCTCATCTAAATGGGAGAATGTGATATGGCTTTCCCCCTCCTAGCTAGATCAAAGCTAATTTTGACGGTGCGGCAAAGGGTAACCCGGGGCCTGCTGGCTGTGGTAGGATTATTCAGGATTTCACAGCTAATTGTCTTGCTGCCATGGCGCTCCCTATTGGCATCCAGACCAATCATGTGGTGGAGGCTATGGCTCTCCTTCCAACTTTAAAAATAATAAAAGAGTACATGTCTTCAAACGTGTAGATTGAAGGTGACTCTATGAACATTCTAAACTATATCAAAGGGGTGACTAAGCCATCATGGTATATTAAGGAAATTATAGAGGAGGATCAGATAATCATTAATTCCTTTAAATGAGTTATTATTTATCATAAATTTAGGGAGGCTAATAGTATAGAGGATGCGTTGGCCAACATCATTGTCAGCACTAAGGACATCATGACTTTGCATGGAGGAAATGGTTTGACCATCTATTTGAAGGCCAAGTTGGAATTTGATGACTCACATCAAAAGAGAAGATTTGGAATATCTTAGAAAGTTATGATGAAAATATGCAAGTTAATTAAAGCATTTATAGGGGTTATAGGAGGTCTCAAATTTCTTGAGATGGCTGACCGTAGACACGTGTATACTAGCATGGTGTTCAATTTGAAGTTTTCCATTGTGTTGTATCTTTGTATTGTATTTACCATTTATTTTGAGAGTTTGTTCTCTAAGGGCATTATGGATGGATGAATTAACCATAGGGAGCCGAAGAACTACAAAAAATGGCAGAATAAGACTAAGATCTGGGATAAGACTAGGAAAGGAGGGCTCACCACATACATGGAAAACCTTCATGGGTTCAAAGAAGAGGTCAAGATGGATTTTGTTGAGAGATGGAATGATGGCACTATGACTATTAGGGGAATGGATATGAAAATCATTAAAGAACTTACTACGGAGGTGTCTAGGTTGAACTCCAAGGGCATGAAGTTCTCTAGAGATAAGAAGACCTCCCAATAGGCCATTCAAAAATTCACTAAAAATAAGGTGGAGGCCAAAAGCTTGGTGAAGGACTCTAGTGGCTATTATGATGTGGATACTTTCAAGGAGATCTGGGCAAAGGTTATGACTACTCTTATGGAGTATATCACTCTGGATGCAAATATAAGTGTGCTCTCTCCTATCATTTTGTGCTTATTTTTCATTTCAGACATAAGGTTAGGGTTTCTTTCACATTCTTTCTACTGCAATCCCTTCGCCATAGCATTATTGATCTTAGGAATAAAAAATGAGTAATCTCATTCTATATGAGGGTCTTATCCTTTTAATTGTAGAACATATTAAGAGATTTGTTGTTATTATCCCTATTATCCTCTCGCCTAGGGACTCTAGTTATGCCAAGGCTTTGGCTAAACAAATTAGGGAGGGTGAGAGTAAAGAGGAGTTGACAACAGGTAAAAAATTAAAATTTGAAAAGAAGGATTGCATGGAAATAGATTCTAAAGGTGAGAGTGTTGATGGTTATGTGGATACTAAAATTTATCCCTACACCTAGTCTGACAAGGAAAGAAAAGAGTCCCTGCCGGCTTTGGTTAGTGATTCTGGTGAGGGAGAGGACAAGGAAGAGTATGCTCATGAAGCCAAGGAAAAATTTGATGACCCTGAAGCCAAGGATAAATATGTGGATGTGGGTGGTTAGAAGGTCTCCATTCTGGTCAATTATGCTAGCTCTAAGGAACATGATGTTCCTATTTCTCAAAATATTGAAGTGGTCATGGAGGTCCATTTGAATAGGAAGCAGGATAATGAGATTCCTATTTTAGAGACTAATGAGAAGGTTAATTACCTGTCCATCTCTAGGAAAATTCCCTTTGTGAAAATGGTTGACATGGAGGAAAGAAATGTTCAACTCCTTAAAGAGGATATGGATGACAAGATTGATCCCCCTTTCGGTGTCCTCCAAACAACAAAGGAAATGTTGATGTATTCGTTCTGCCTCATACAATGAGTTTTCCAAGAAATTAAAAGCCTCAATCTTAGTTTGTTCTCTCTCTCTACCAAAGTTGATCTTCTTCAAGGGAATTTGGCTACTGGGTCGGTGGGGATGGAAGTTCGAAAGGAGAAAGAGGATGAGAAAAACATGAAGGATATGCCAGATAGAATGGATATTTTGGAGAACACTCTTAAGAAGCATATGCTAGATAATAACCTTTTTATGGGTTCTACGGTGGAGTTATTCAATACCATAAAGTTTGAGCTAGATGTTGGGTCTCTGATAGTGAATCTCAAAGATGACAAAGATGATGCGGGTGATGTAGGTCTAGGAAAGCGTACACTATCTATAAAAAAACAAGAATATGCATTATAGGATCTGGAGCTCTCAAATTTTAATACGACCATCAAGAAGATGTCTGAGGCCAAGAAAGAGGTGGAGGGAACTCTTCTAAATTTTTCCTAGTTTTTATTGTTCCCTTGTTTTTGTGTTGGTTTGGTTTTAGGCTTTCTTTTGCTCGGTGTTCTTGTTGGTTTCTAGTTTTTTGGTTTTTTGTGTTGGTTCTCAGTTTTGGGAGCTAGTTTCCAGTCCTATTTCAGTTCAGTTGGCTTAAGGTCTATTCTTACTTTGTAAGGATTGTAAGGGGTTTTGGGTCCCCCTAAAACTTTTTATTACCAATAATAAAAAGCAACTATTTTGTATAAATAATTTAACAAGGTCATTTGTGAGAAGGGGTTCTAAATCCTCTAGAGAGTTGGATCCTAACATGTCTCATTATACTTCTAACAAGGTGCTAGTCACTCATAACCACATGAGCCCCTAATAGGGTATTATGAGATCCTAATAGGGAAACTCTTTTACTATAGTGAAGAGATTTGTGTCATCCCCATCATTCTTTTATCCCTCTTACAAGGGTTTTCATTATAAAATTAGTGGTGTTATATGTTATACTGTGTGGATATTTGAATTGTTTTATTCCTACTACACAGTTACTCTTTCATGTTTCATTGCTTACAAGTTGATTAAAAGCATTATCAGATTATTGGTTGTATTATTACATTTCTTGTTTACACTGATTCACCCCCCTCTCAGTACATCTATATACTAACAATTTGTATCATATCCTAGTGCCCTTGAAGAAGCCTAACGAATTGGGTGAGATCCTTAAGGGAGATATAGAGTTTATAAAATATAAACTGTTGAGGCTTAGGGTATTATTGAGAAACTTAAAGAGTAGTTAAAGATTTCTAGGGATAAGAGACATGATTTGGTCAAATAGTTGAGTGAAATTCAAGAACTTATTGAACACCTATCTAAGAAGAGTATATTTTATGAATCTAAGGTTGAAGTTATGGCCTTGGAGAATGAGTAGCTAGCTAAGGATAACAAAGAAATTCATAAGGTGTTAAACAAACCAACATGTAAATGCAATTGTAAAACTTCTTTATGAGAATGTGTTAAGAGATGGAAGCACAAAAACTTGTAGATGAAGCTAATAAAGTTACAAAGGATGCCCTAAAATCCAAAGATGAAACCCTAATGGATAAGGTGGATGACCTTTTTAGATCTAAATAAGAAGTTGTTGCATTGAGGGAGAACCTACATGATTCAAATGAAGAATGAGGTAATTCTATAAGGGAGAATGAAGATCTAAGAAATGAGTATGAAAAGATGAAAGAAGATTTGAAGGGTGCTAATGGTATGTTGGGAAAGTTCAACAAGAGTTTTGCTAAACTTGATGAAAAACTCTCTAGCCAGAGGAGAAATAATGAAACACAAGGATTAGCATTTTCTAAATTTGAAGTTGGTGAGACATCTGGTACAAATAAGATCCATGCAAAAGGAAAGTATTCACAAAAGCTGAATAAAAACAAAGATGGTAAGAGGAAGTATAAACAAACATTTTTGAATTTCCACAAGGAAGGATATAATGATAATATTTATAATGAAAAACTCTCTAGCCAGAGGAGAAATAATGAAACACAAGGATTATCATTTTCTAAATTTGAAGTTGGTGAGACATCTGGTACAAATAAGATCCATGCAAAAGGAAAGTCTTCACAAAAGCTAAATAAAAACAAAGATGGTAAGAGGAAGTATAAACCAACATTTTTGAATTTTCACAAGGAAGGATATAATGATGCTTATAATACTAGAACTAATATTTTCCAAGGTAATTGTTATCACTATAACAAGTATGGTCATAAGGCTAATGAGTGGAGGAATAGAATAAAAAATGAAAGGACACATGTGAATAGGGGAAGTAATTACCAAAGGGAGAGGAAATTAAATGTTATTTGTTATGTTTGTCACAACTGTGGACATAGAATAGTAAATTGTAGGATGAGAATTAGTAGAGGAAATGTTGGACCATGGATATAAACAAGTATGGTGTGTTTCAATTGCGATAAAATTAGAAATCTTTCTAGGTCCTCAATAGAAAAGAATAATAACACTAGAATTCAAATAATGAATAGGTCTGGTAATAAAAAATACAAGAAGATTATAGATGTTGAAGAAAATAGGAAGCAGATGAAGGAAACATGAGTAAATAAATGTGAAATAAAGTCTTCCAAATTGACAGAGAACTCCACAACATTAGTTAGTGTGGAGACTTCATTATTTGACTAAGTCAAAGCTATTGTTTTAGGGGGAGAAAATCAAGTAAGAAATATAACTTATCCCCTAAGATGTGTGCGTAGTAAGACTTATCAAAATATTTACATTCCTAATGATATTATGTAAGAATCTGATGAAGTATCTTTTGTTACATAAGATTCTATGCGACCGCATAATGGTTATATTTATGGCTTAGTGACTCTTTATGTTTCTAATCTTTGTGACATGCTAAGACTACTATTTGAGCATTTTCATTTATTTCTTGGAAATTATAATTTTTTTCAGAAAAAGGTAACTTTGTTTGTTACTTTGCATTCTATGAGCTAAGTTGTGCACTTGCAAGCGATTCCAAAGGGATCTGAAGTGGTTATGAGTTGAAGGTTGTATTTTCATGCTTGAGGTTAAGTGATGTTTGATGAACCCTAGAGATGAATTAAAGTGGTATATTTTTGTGTTTTAGTGGTTATGTTCTGTGTTGATTATTTTTAGCATTATAGGTACCCCTGTGTTGATTCAGATTATTGAGGAGGTGAGGCCAATATTCAAATTCCATCCACTGAAGCTAGTAAAAAATGATCTCGTCAGTGTCTTGTCCTCAATACCTCATGGTATGTTATTTTCTAAGGATCTAAGGTCATTCATTCATTTAAATATTGGAGATCTTGGTTATAATTCTATTTTCAATGCACTTACTACACTATGTGATGGCACTGGTTTGAAGGATGACCACAAGCATTTAACAAATTACGGTTTCAAATATGTTGCTGACCTACCTAAGGAATTTGAGTCTGATTGGATAAGATATGTACTGATACAAGTTAATGATCAGTTCTTATGGCTAGACATACCATATAAGATTATGAATGAGATTATTCATGTGGCAATAAGCTTGTGTGCAATCAGTGATTTACCTATTTTTAGAATCATTCTAGATAGTGAGGTCACTCGCCTAATGAAGTTTAAAAAAAATTAGTGTGCTATAGTGATTAATGACATTGAAGATATTAAGGTGATTTTTCCTTTGCTAGTGATCAGTTATAAGGTTTATTAATTGAGCCAATTGAACAGTGTACCTGGTGGTGGTATTCATTCTGCATATCAGATGCTGAAGAAGAATGCAGAGTACAACTTGTGTGAGGTCACGAGAAGTCAGTTCTTTGTGAACATGGAGAGAATCAAGAAGGATAAGAAACAATAATTCAACTATGGTTCCTTACTAGTATGCATATTTTTCTACTTCCATAATTATTTCCCTGATATTGGTTAGATTCAGTGGTCGACCGATAGACCTGCAACATTACAGTTTAAGGAATATATAAGGATGCTAGGAAATAACTTTAAAAGTATTATGTGGGGTTATTTAAAGTATTTTTAAAAATGTATGCATGAGGGAGAATGTCTCCCAACTAAGATTGTAG
This sequence comes from Thuja plicata, assembly GCA_018584345.1. Classification (NCBI taxonomy): domain Eukaryota; kingdom Viridiplantae; phylum Streptophyta; class Pinopsida; order Cupressales; family Cupressaceae; genus Thuja; species Thuja plicata. The sequence goes on along the minus strand of MU214822.1, from coordinate 300,944 downwards.
AAAAGTATTGTGTGTAAGAAAATACACCTTCATGAAATTAAGATTAAGAGCAACAATTCTATGGAAAGATAAAATAAATTAATCTAAGAATTGAAGCTAAAATCTATATTATCTCATGGTTCTCTATCCAAGATTTGTTAAGAGAGCTCTTAGGCTTAATCTCTCTCAAGGACAATCCTAGAATGAGATATGAATGGTAAATAAATGCTCAAATCTAGCTAGAATGCTAAAAAATGTTCAAAATGCTCCAAGATATGTGAGAAAATAACAAATGCTTCTAAACATGATATGGATAAAATGCTATGCAAATGCTGAAATAATCTCAAAAGCTCTCAAATGCTCCTCATATACCTATAATAAGGATGCTTTTTCTCTTGAAATTCTTGGATCCCAAACATAGGAAATGGCTTGTATTTATAGCATTTTCACAAGGGTAGGGGGTAGAGTGAGTTGATCATGATCAAAGTTTGGTTAAGTCAAAAGCTTTCAAGTGTTTTCAAATGGAGGGAAAATTGGTTGGTTGTCTCAAAGATTTTAGGAATTAAATAACTCAATCATTTAATTAATTTAGCCATGGAAGGGTGATTGGGTTGGATTTGATCTTTTTGATTTGAACTATAAAATTAAAAAATCAATTGAATAATTTGATTAATCCCTTTAGAATTGAATTTAATTAGTTGATTTCATGATTATTTGATCTTTTAATTTGATTTGAATTTTGTTCATTTGATTTGATAAATCTCCATTTGATTTGATCCATTTGTTTTTGCATTAAGATGAGATGTTGAAGCATTTGGCTGAGATTTATAGTTTGGAATGTTTGAGATACACCTGGTCAATTTTAGGTGTCTACACATGCCCCTCTTTGAATTGATGTGCAAAGCACATTGATTCAAAAAAAGCTTGACTGTCCTGATTATTGATTCGATACTGATGAGCTGATTGACTGATATGAAAACCTGATATGAAAACCTTGTTATGAAACTCCGATATAAAACTCTAATATGAAACTTTGATATGAAACCTTGATATGAAACCCTGATATGAAACCCTAATATGATGCTCTGATATGAAAATTCCTGATATGAAAATCCAATATGAAACCTTGATATGAAACCTTGATATGAAACTCTGATATGAAAATTTGATATGAAACCCTGATATGATGCGCTGATATGAAATCGATTGATAAAGTTTGAAATTTTAATGCCCCAAATTTGATACAAGATATGATGCAGAATCCTGGTTTGATGATATGACGATTCCCCCTCAGAAATGAAATCATATTGATCGTAGGTGAAAGTTTTTGATGAACAATGTTGATAGAAGAGATCCAAGATGATTACATTTTTTATAATAATGATGTTTAGAGAGATGTCAAACAAATGACCCAGTGTGTAGAATATGCAGATTAGGATTGACTGGGTCAAAAATCTCATAAAATAGGTTAAAATAGCTTAAATAGGTTGAAAAACCCAAATTTGCTATTAATTTTTACTTTTTACTATTAAGAATTTGTTCTGAGTTACTGACGATTGACAGTGATGGTGGTACCCATTCAAGAGCACAGGTTTGAGTGAGAGCACAGATATCAGAGACCTCCTGACTATGGGTCTCCGGTGAGTGGTTTGAACTCTCTTAGTGCATTTATTGCTTTTAAAAATAGCATTTAATACATCTTTTGACTGCTTTCTAGGAATTTTTTTGCAAAATGCCTTGTAGGGTAGGTAAAATGCCATGTAGGGTGGAGAAAAGCCATGTCCACACTATAAAAAACCCCGTATGCGCAATCCTTACCCGCGTAGAAGCTAGGTCAATTTTGTCACCCAAAAATGTAATCAGCCGCCTAAAAACCCTATGTTTTAAAGGCCACGTATGAGAGTTTAAAAGTCGTGTAGGCGTGTAAAAGACTACCTAATTGGCTAAGTGTCACCTCCGAGTGGTAAAGAGCCACTTTTAAAGATTACAAAGTTGTGGGGCTTAAAAAGCCGCGTACACTAAGTTAAGTGTCGCCTACCATAAAATTGAAAATTTGATATAGGAAAATGATGAAATCAGTTCGATTGACCATCCATATGACCCAATTAGGTTCCAAGCTAGAAAATGTTCATCCAAGATGTCACGTAGTGTTTAGGAAATTAGAAAATTCATAATGATGAATGTTTGATAGGTCAATCAAATATGATTAAAAATGATTACAAATTGTCCTTGTGTCTCATGATATAGAGATTAGGAGCAATAAGTTGATACGCTCATGTTAGAGAAAAGATAGATTTAATGTTTTATGATTGACTTAGAATGGTTAACCAAGATAAAAACTAATATGATGCACTTTGTTTCAAAATTTAGGAGCATTACTGCAAGTTGCAGGTATGAGGTGTAGCGTTATAGATTTTTGATTTGGTAGATGAGCTTATGCCTTCTGAGCGGCGTATGATTGAGACATGTGGACTAAGTTTCCTTTTAGACCTCCTTTGGTTTCAGTTGAACCGAGGTTTGTTGATATCTATGGCAGAGTGATGGCACTCTGACCATAATACCTTTCATTTACCTCTGGGTGAGATGACTATTACGCCAGAGGATGTATACAGATTATTGAGGACCCTGACTCATGGAGAGTGGGTTTATTATGATTCAGTGTATGATAGAAGTGTATGCAAATGGGTGTTTGGAGATAACACCATTACATATGATTGTATTACTTGGGCATAGTTTACCTCATTTCCCACTTTACAAGCATTATTAGGTGCTGTGATTGGGGGATTATTTTTTCCAGATAGGAGAGGATGTGGTTTTGCAATCGGATGGGGCCGAATATTAGAGGACCTAATTACACATCCAAAGAGATTGGATTGGGGTCCTTGTGTTCTGGCTTAGTTGTATCATGATCTTCACGAGATTGAATATTGATGCAGTGCAACTATTTCTATAGGTGCAGTATTATTACAGTTATGGACTTGGGAGCATCTGCCTATTATGAGGCCAGTCTTAGCTCGATTACGGGGTCGTGTTTACCCTTATGCTTTTCAATATGATGGCATGGTTGTCCAACATCATCTGGGAAAGGTCAATTTTTGGAGACATACCATCGATGATATTGATCAGGTGGTATGGAGGCCGTATGTGCAGTGTGAGAGGTGGCAGGAGGATGACAATGAGTTACCCTATATGTTTTCACCTTGATGGATGATAGGCTGATCACCTTTGGTTATTGAGAGATTTTTTTGTGGGAGAGTACTCTGTCAGTTTGATCGGATGTAGGATATGCCGTAGGGTATGGAACTCTATGCCAGAGTACAGACTGAGAGATCCAGTTAGCTTGTTTGTAGATAAATCAACTTAGATATGGGGTATGGGATATGATGACATAGGTTGTAGATGCAGGGATGTCGGTTGGGTATCGTGAGTGGTTCTTGCAACATCATTTTGTGTGATTCACTAATCCAGTAGAGCCCATTCCTAATGTTGACGAGCTCTTAGATGATGACGGTGATGACGGTGATGATGGAGATGATGGCAGTAGACCGCACCGATGCATAGTGCAGAGGGTACCTAGGGTGCCTCAAGAACAGAGAGAAGCTGGACCTAAAATGAGAGGTGGAGATGTGAGAGGTTGAGGCGGAAGATTTTGGAAACCTAGGCAGAGGAGAGTAGGAGTACAAGTACCTCAAGGTCAGGCTCCTTTGAGAGTGGATGCAGATTGGGCTAGACACATGCATAGACATGTCTAGGTGGCTAGATAGGTTCCATTATAGGGACAGATACCACAGGTGAACCCACATGTCAGTATAGCACAACTGATACCTTAGGTACCTTTAGCACCTCAGGCACCATAGGCTCCTCTAGCATCACAAGCACCTCCAGTGCCACTTTTTTTAGATGATATAATGTAGGATGTTCAGGGTTTATAGGCAGGGATGACTGCAGTGACAGCTAGATTGGATCATGTTATGACTATGTTGTAGTATTTTTTGGCTACTCTAGCTCAGTTACCTACTAGTGCAAGCACGAGTCAGGCATCTCCTAGTGCACATGATAGAGCAGGTGACAAGGATCCCGATGGTGCAGGGGGTTCAGGCATAGGTTTAGTCAGAGATGGATCAGGTGCCCCTACTAGGTCATGAGACAGATTTGGACCCATGATATACAACATTGATGATGTATCATATGTATTTTTGAGCAGGATTTTGATGTATGGACCATTGTATTAATGTACCTTTGATGTACTGATTTATGTTATAGACATTGATGATGGATATTTATCTATGATGATCTTTGATTCCTCCTTTGATGATGTTATGAGATTTCCTTTTATGCTTGTCTATATGTTTCTATGATGCATTTATTTCTATTGTGCTATGGATGCAAATGTCTTAGAGTAGGACATAGATAAATGGATGCAAATGTCTTAGAGTAGGACATAGATAAATGGATGCAAATGATGTGAATGCAATTTATTTCTATATGATTTTCCAATTTAATGATGTATGGATTATGCAATGCAATGAATGCAATACTTAGTGTTATGATAAATGAAATGCAACTATCTTTTTGTTTTTTTTGGATGTATGCAATTTTAACTTATGATATGCAATTCTAAATGATGATATGGAAAATGAATAATGAATAATGTTTCTTTTTCTTATTTTTCTCTTGACATGAATATATAATGATTAATGACTAATGATGATGAATGCAAAGGAAAATCTCATTTTGAATGACATGAAACCATAGAATTGATGAAGTGTTGTCATCGTTTAATCCCACCCTTGAACTTGGCAAAAAAATTGCTAGAAAGACAAGCCACTTGAGAACTAAGCTTTGAAGAACGCATTTAAGCTAAAAATAAACATGCAACTAATCTAACATGCAAAATGCAATTAATCTAACATGCAAAATGCAGTTAATCTAACATGCAAATTGTAAAGCAACTAGTTGTCCTTGAGGTTTGAAAAATAAATGCAAACTGAGATTTATTTTCATCATAGAGCATTGTGGAACTAGGAGTTGATACAATCCTTACTAGTGCCACTACAATAATAAGAATATGAATATGACTTTCCCTCATGTGGTAACCCCTTCTACAAAACCAAGTACAACCCTCACTAGTTGAATGACCAACTATGGGAGTATGAATACTGGTTTAATCAGATTCAATGTTGCAAGTGGATGTTGGTATTAAGATATAGAAAATCTCAATAACCAAGGTATCCTTTTGCGTAAACAAACAAAGGTTAACCTTCCATCCCATATGAATGTCCTCTATGGTTCTTTGATGACCATGTCCTTAGAGTAATTCACATAAGTTAAAGAATCTTCCTCAAAACAGTCACTTAGAAGCTTAAGAAAACATCATATCTCTTATCATTGCCAATCTAGTCAAAACATCATTGATTAGCTAAAAAGAACATGAATCAAAAAAGTCAATGAAAAACTCATCAAAAATTCCAAGTGTTTGTGAAATGTATCAAGATTTTCAAATAAGAATTCCAGACAATCTAATCATTTAGGGTGTGTCAATTTTTAATCCTGATAAAATAAGGTAATGAGACTCAAGGATCATATTATGCGATCAAACTATTTAGGGTTAAACAATGATATTCATCAAAGGTTCCAAAATGTCTCTCCTAAATCTAAAAATCTACTACTAATGTGTGACCAAAATGTTGCACTATTGAATCTGGTTTGGTACCAAAATCTATAATGTGTGCCCCCAAGTGATAAATGTGATCAATGTGAAACTTAGGGAAACTGAACCTAGAATGCGAAAAAATGTAGCTCTAAGACTTTATTAGGGCAATACAAAAATGATGGATACAATGAGGATATGGACAAGTGAGATGAGAAAACACAATATGTACAAATGCAACTAAGAAACACCTAAGGGACAAAAGGTGCCTATTTCCAGGTTTTCACCTCTTGGGATTATTGCTCTTTTTCTCTTTTTTTCTTTTCTTTTTGCTACCAAGGTGCCTATTGCTAGGTTTTCACCAAGGCACTTTTTTTCTTTTTCAAATGTTTTTGTCTTTTTGAATTTTCTGATTTTTTTGGTATTTTTTTTTATCTTTTCTCTTTTTTTTGGTATTTTTGATCTTTTCTCCTTTTTTTGGTATTTTTGATCTTTTCTCCTTGTACAAAGGTGATGCTTGACTCATCTGATACTCTCAACTTATACTCTTTATTCTGATACTCTTTCCTCTAAATCAGGTGTGGAACCTCTTAAGATGAAAGCTATTGATAGGTTCTAGCAATTCATCACCATCACAATCAGCCAATTTTTAGGTCCCTGTTCTAAATGAAGAAACAATGACAAAAGGACCAAGCCAATTTGCTTCCCACTTCCCTTTCTTTTCTCTATCAGCCTAATTTTTTGGATATTTTCTCAATACTAGATCCCCTATTTGAAAGTTGCTTGGCTTAATATGTTTGTTATAGTTCCTAGAAATTTGATTCTGATACACTTTCAAATGATCATAGGCTTGAGTTTGATGTTCCTCCAACAATTCCAATTGTTGAAGGCGGGAAAATCTATAATCCTCATCCATTATTAATCCATGCAATGAGACTCTGAGGGATGGTATTTCAACTTCTAAAGGAAGAATAGCTTCGCCCCATAAACCAAAGAAAAAGGTGTAGCTCCTATCGGGGTTTGAATACTAGTCCTATAGGCCCATAATGCTAGATTGATTTGAAGGTGCCAATCCTTTCCTGATTTTCCAATCGATCTCTTAAGGATTTTAAGGATGTTCTTGTTAGTAGCTTCTGCTTGTCCATTACCTTGGGGATAGTAAATGGATGAAGAGTGATGTGTAATGTGGAATGTGTCACAAAGTTCATCAATATCTTTGTTCTTAAACTATTTTCCATTATCCATGATGATGGCATGAGGAATGCCATATCTACAAATGATATGATTTAGGATAAACATGGAAAATTTTTTTCCTATTGCAGTTGATAAAGGGACAGCTTCATTGCAGTTGATAAAGGGACAGCTTCAACCCATTTAGTAAGGTATTCTGTCACTGTGATTATATACTTGTGTCCATTTGAAGAAGGTGGATAAATCATGCCAATCAAGTCAAAACCCCATTGATAGAATGACCATGGTGTGACAAAAGGATGTAATTCTTGTGTTGGTGCATGAATCAAGGTTCCCTGGTATCGACATTTCTTGCAAAATTTAACATATTGACAAGCATGTCTTTCTAAGGTTTTCAAAAAGTACCCCATACGTATGATTTTCTTAGCCAGGTTTAACCCATTTGAATGTGACCCACAAATCCCCTCATGGACATCTTTTAAAGCTAATTTTGATTCATCTTCCTCTAGACATCTAAGGAGTGTTCCATCAAGACCTTTATGATACAATGTGTTAGAAAGGATAGTATAACAGGCGACTTGTCTTATGAAATTTTTCTTTTGGGCACAGGTTTGGTCGATAGGTAGGGTTTGATCTTGAAGGTAGGCATAGATGGGTCCATACCATGGAGAGTCATGTCCATGTAAAAGGGAAATAATTTGGTTATCAGGTAGGTCATATGGTGGTTTCACCAATTCTTCCACCAAGAACTGATACTTTTCATTTTGATCGGGTAACTGAAGTAAAGATGCCAAAGTAGCCATTTCATCTGCTGCTCTATTCTTGTCTCTTCAAATTTGTGCAAATGTAATCAAAGAAAATTACTTCTTCTAGTTATCCACCAATTTCTTGTAAGGCATTAGTTTTTCATCCTTAGTATTATATTCATCATTAACTTGATTAATGACTAATTGGGAGTCTCCATAGACTTGTAATTCTGTGACATTCCATTCCAAAGATGTCTTGATTCCTATGACCAAAGCTTCATACTATGGTATGTTATTGGTGCAAGGGAACAATAATTTGTAAGATTTTGGGATTTTTTAGCCTTGTGGTGTAATCAAAAGAATGCCTGCTCCACTACCATTTTGGGTATACGATCCATCAAAGTATAAAGTCCATGTCTTAGCTTCGACATTCACAATTTCAGAATCTGGGAATTCCACTTGCATATGATGTGTAGATTCTTGAGGATATTCAGCCAATTGATCAACTATAACTTGACCTTTGATTGCTTTCCTATCAACATATTCAATGTCAAATTCACTAAGTACCATGACCCACTTCGCAATCCTTCTTGTTAAAGTTGTTTTGCTAAGTATTTTAAGGGATCAATTTTAGCTATGAGTTTCACCTTATGCAACAACATATAGTGTCTTAACTTTTGAGAGGCAAATACCACTGCTAGGCAAGCCCTTTCCATGAAGCTATAAT
>MU214822.1:267797-292601 GCA_018584345.1 Thuja plicata | reverse complement strand
TCAAGGTTCTACTCAAATAGTAGATAGCTCTTTCTTTTCCTTCCTCATCCTCTTGTGCCAATAAAACTCCTAAAGATCTTTTCATTGCTGAAATGTAGAGTAATAAAGGTTTTCCTTGAATTGGTGAGATTAAGATAGGTGGATTCATCAAGTATGTTTTCAATAATGAAAAGGCTTTATCACACTCCTCATCCCATGTGAAGATGGTGTCTTTATGTAGTAATATGGTGAAAGAATGGCATTTTTTTGCCAATTGAGAAATGAACCTTCTGATAGATTGAAGTCTTCCTTGAAGTGACCTCATTTGACTAATATTCTTTGGAATGTCCATGTCCATTATTGCTTGTACCTTTTTAGGATCTACTTCAATGCCTTTTTCTCAAACAATGTACCCTAGGAGTTTTCCAAATTGTACCCCAAAGCAAATTTCTTTGGGTTAAGTCTCACCTTGAATTTTTCTAGCCTTGTAAAAATATTGTCAAGTATGGATAGATGATCTTTTATTTTATGAGACTTAGATAAAATGTCATCCACATAGTCTTCCATAAAGGTGTGCATCATGTCATGGAAAATGGTAGTCATGGCTCTTTGATAAGTGGCTCTGGCATTTTTAAGACCGACAGGAATTACATTCCAACAAAAAGTACCCCATGGGCATATAAAAGCTATCTTCTCTTGATGCTTAGGTGCTATGTGAATTTGGTTATACCCACTAAATTCATCCATAAGTGAAAGCATAGAATGACCCACAGTGAGATCTACAATAACATCAATGTTAGGTAAGGGAAAGTCATATTTTGGACAAGCAAGGTTCAAATCTCTGAAATCTGTGCAGACTCTTATGGTTTTATAATGTTTGGTAATAGGTACAATATTGGAGATCCATTTGGCATATTCTATTACTCTTATAAATCCTTCCTTGAGCAATTTCTCCAATTCAGCTTTGACTAATAGGGCTATGTGTGGATGCATTTTTCACAACTTCTGCTTTACGGGCTTAACCCCTAGTTTCACATTTAAGTGATGCATTATGAAACTTGGATCTAATCTAGGCATGTCAGCATATGACCATGCAAAGTTGATTTTTTTCTCTTGAAAGAATTCAATGAACTCTTCTCTCTCCAAAGGACTCAAAGATGCTACTAAGTGAATGAATTTAGGATTCTTTTATGTTCCAATGTTAACCTTTTCTGTGGGTTCAATAAGTATAGGTGATCTTTCATCTTCATGAGCTAGTAAGGTGTCTAACCTCTCTCTCTTAGGTGCCACAGTTGGGTTTTCACCTTCAGAAACATCCTTTATTTTTACTTTTTTTGGGTCTAGCACTGCCACATGGTGGTTTTCACCACTAGACCTTCTCATTTTTTTGTATATTTTCTCTTCATTTTTTCAATTAAGAGGTTGAACACCTTCCCCTATCATCATGTTTGGATTGAATTCATTGGTGGAAGAATTGGGTTTGACCGCATTGAGGTATAAGGCCATTGAATTGTCATTTGGGAAGTAGAGTAAGTCATTTGACTCAGACAGATCCCAATCGATAAGTTCAGAATGTATTAGGGACAAATAATCATTTATAGGATTTTAATTTGAAGGAGTTAAGGACATGACTTCATTAGATGGTTCATACATTGTATCATCATGGTCTATGACATGTGCCTATTCAAGATGGTCCATAGAAGAAGGATCAAAATCCTCTTCATCAGAGTCCTCTAATATTTCTATGGGAAAGAAAGCATGTCGATTAAACACTAGAGTAGAATCTCCCACCCATGAAGGTACCCAAGGTTCACCTACCCGTTGAGTGAAAGGAGGTGCTTTTTCTATGTTGACTTGTTGAGGTTCACTTGATGTTTGAGTTGAATTCAAACTTTCAGCCATATGTTCTTCATTCTCAACTTTAGGAGGAATTGCATAAGTGTGAATGGTATCAACCTCTATGTCATCACAAGATTCTTTGAACAAGGAATCCCACTCATAGTCTCTAGAGTCATCTTCACTTTCAAAACCTACCATATGAATATGTGCATGGAAATCATGCATGGGACTTGAACTTTCTCCTTTGTGTTGAAAGCCTATGCTAGCCTTCTCTTCTTTGGCTCTCCAAACTGGTTCAATAGGTTCTAACAACTGTCTATGTCAAAATCCTAAGGGTCCTCTTCCCTTATACCCCATTTTCTTCATGATATCAAATCCTTTTCCATATTGATCAATTTGGATATTGATATGTTACACCCTTTCATTGGAATTATCTGAATTATCATCATCTTTATAGAGCCATTGTAATACCTCATTATCTTCTTTGTCTATTTCTTGTTTGTCACATTCTCTCACAAAATGGGCATTGTATTTATGAGTTTGATGATCTTTGGATGGTTTCCCATGTGTTCTTGGAGATGTAGGTAAATCAAAGAGGGAAACAGAATATTCCCCTATTCCTTTTGAGATAATTTTGCATTGTTTCTAAAATTGATGCATTAGGTCACTCATATTTTCATAGTGATCTTTCTTAGTTTGATCTCTTTCTTCCTTAGTGGGTTTAGAATTTTCCAATCTTAATGTTGATTTCTGAACTGAAGTATCTTTTGAATTTGAACCCTCATAACTAATCTTTTCTTTTCCCTTAGTTGATGTAGTTGAGTTAGTTTGAATAGGGTAAGGAGTAGATGTGAATTTTGATGTTGGTTCTGACTTTTCCTCTTTGGCCTCTTCCATGGTAATGTCAGGGATAACTCTTTCCCTATTATGAGGAATATACAATTCATGACTTGGCTTTAAAGCATTACAATATTGGAATGGGTTTGAATCTCCTCCAATTGTGATCTCTTCCCCTAGGTATGGAAATTTTATGCATTGGTGATATGTAGAAGGTACCACTTGCATCTCATGTATCCAAGGCCTTCCTAGTAAGATGTTGTAGGTCAATTTCATGTCATGGACCTAACATATAGTGTCCCTTTTGATAGGTCCCACTTGAGTTGGTAGAATGATCATACCCTTTGAAGATCTTTCCTCTTTGTCATAAGCCTTAATAGTTATTTTCTTCTTTGGATCAATGGAAGACTCAGATAAACCTAATGACTTGACAAAGTTTAAAGTGAAAATATTTAGACCAGCTCCACCATCTATGAGAACTCTCTTAACCTTATGTCTTTGGATCAATACCTCTATATGCAAGGGTAATTTTTTAGGATGTGTGATAGACATGTCATCTCGTTCTGAAAAGGAAAGACAATGAGGGGCTATGAGGTGCCCTACCATGTTCTAAAATTTGTCTTCCTCTAGGAACCATGGTCTCACACAAGGATTTTTCCAGAATCTCCTTGTGATTAGGAGATAATTTTAACAACTCCAAAATTGATATTTGGGCTGGAGTCTTTTGCAATTGATCCACCAAACTGTAAGGCTTTGTGGTGGGTGGTGTTTGTTTAGCCAAAATAGTTGATGTCTTAGGACCAATAGTAATAGGAGTAACCCCTTGTAAGGTAATCTTTGAGGCTTTCCCCCTTGTGATGGAATTAGTGGACCCTTGAATAGGTTGGTCTTTAACCACAACAACATTGATGGTATTGTCATAAGTATGAGCAAAGTTAACATTATGACTTCCTTTTGCATTATTCGCATTGTTTCGTCCATTGTTGGAGTTAGAAGATTCTCCCTTTTCATGCTTATAAAAAGGAGTTTTAAAGGCTGTGTGATCTTCATTAGTTTGAGGACTATCCACCTTTATCACACCATTGTCTATGAGATATTGTACCACATGTTTGAGACATAGTCAATCATTGGTCTTATGTACCCTATTTTGATGATAGTCACAATGGTTGTCCTCATTCCACAAGTTGGGTTTGATGTGAGGTTCATATGGTTGAGCCTTTGGTAGATTGATAAGTTTATTTGCAATAAGTGTCATTAATGCATTTTCCAATGGTTCACCCAAAGTAGTGAACCTCCTTTTGGGTGTAGGTGCAAAGAAAGGTTTAGGCTTAGAAGCCCCTTGATTATTCCCAAAGTTGTTATTAGTGTTGTTGTTGAAGGGCACTTTGGGTGCTTGATTCACATTATTAGCTTGAGTTGAGTTTTGGGTGAGATTAAAAGTGATATCCTTTAAAGTATTAGCCTCCACCACTCCATCATTAACCACTCCTTTAATGTTGTTGTTCCTTGTCCAATATCAACTATTGTTGTTGTTTTTATTCTGATTTTGATTGATGTTGGATGTATTGTTGTTGTTGTTATTCTTGTTATCTTTGTAGAGTTTGATTTCTCCACTTTTTACCAATACTTCTTTTGTTGTCACCCCATTCTCAATTAAGTCTTGGAATGATCTAGGAAATTGTAGTCTTGATCGATAATTCATTTCATGATTCAATTTGTTCACAAAAATATCCATCTTTTCCTTTTTGGGTACACTTCGAGGGTATCTAGCAAATACCGCTCTCCATCATTGTAGGAAAAGTAGGAATCCCTCCCCTTCTCTTTTCTTGGTGTTGCATAGATTTAGCATTGTAACCTCATGTTTGATGTTATAATAATAGTGAGTTACAAATTTAGAAGCCAATTCCTCAAAGGTTCTAATACCGGAGGGTAACTTTGAGAACCACTCCATTTCCATACCTCCCAAACTTCTAGGGAATAACCTCATAAGGTAAGTTGTGTCATGCATGAATTCTAGACTTAGGGCACAGAATTCCCTTAAGTGATCTTGAGGATCAGATGTTCCTTCATATTTATCATATTTTGGATAAATAGAATTTTTTGGAAATGGTATCATGACTAAGGACTTGTCAAATGGAAACAGACACAAGGATTCAATAGAAAAAGGTTTAGGAGCCCCACTTTGTTTTAATGTGTCCAATTGTATCTGAAAAAGCTAGAATTTTTTGTTCATGACATCAATGGGCTTGGCCTCTACTTCTTCTTTTTTGAGTTTGTTGAATTCATAATCGTGTGGAAGCTTGAGACCCATTTGTGCTAGGTCTAGGAAGTACTTCACCTTGTCTTTTTCCAACGCTTTTTCTATGAGTTTCATAAAGAAAGGGCTTTGCATAGCCTCAGTAACCTTTTAATCGGTTAAATCCTCATCATTAGGGTCATTGATGGTATTGTTCATCCCTTGATTGTTTGAATCCATGTTTGTCCCTCCGTTGGTATTGTTGTTGGATCCTTTGTTGTTAGAATCAATAGTTCCTTGTTTGTTCATATCCTTGTTCACGTGTTTAATCTGATCAGAATCTATATGACCAAAAGGAAAAGACATCCTTGGCTCTATTTCTTTGATGGGTTCGTGTAAGGGTGTTGTAGAAAAAGGATCACCCAGGAAGGGACACTCTTGTCTCATATAAGATCCATCGGGTTATAGGGTAGCCTTGATGTAATGGGATCGAGTGAAAATTGGCATTAACATATGTCAAATGAAGACCTTAGGTTTCAAACTTGCTTAGTGACCAATCCATGTATAAATTTGCAAAATTCCCAATAATGGCGGATTCTAATCAAGTTAGGTATTCACGGTGGTAGAACATCCAAAAGGGTATCAAAAACTTATATTTTCTTGCTTTCAATCCTTTGTTAGATACCCACTATTTAACTTTTAAAAATTATAGGTGACTCTTACCTATGTGTAGGTGGCCTTTAACTATTAACACGTGGTCACTGGAAAACCTTTATGCGGCACTTTGTAGTTGGCAGTGATGTTTCTCTGTTGACAGGCAGTTTTGAAATATTTTGTACGCGGCTCTTCCTAGTTAACACGCGGTTGTTTAATGCTGTTAAGTAGAATTTTATGATTGAAAAGTGGTCCAGGTTTGTTTTTTAAGTGGCTCTAAAATGATGACACACGACACTTTGCTGATCAAATTTGATTTGAACAATTTTATTAATATTTTCTAGGTTTAAAAGTTTAATTTCTTTGATCAGATTTATCAAAAAAATATTCTTGCATGAAAATGAAGTACAAACTCAACACACACATAAAATTTGCACAATATCCCCAAAAACCACACTAAAAGTGTGTGTTCTCAGATGTTTGAACTGGTTTGCACAAGAAATTCTTCCAAGCAATCAACCTTAGCATCAACAAATTTGGCTTTTAGTCATTACTCTACAAAGGTAGGTCTACTACTTTATCAGGTCTCAAAATTATTCCATTCTAAACCCTGACAAGATCCTTTACCCCTTTGAGGGCTTCCCACATGCACAAAAGTATGATTTTGCACAATCCTTAAGGACTACTAGAGGAAGTGAGGATGGCTTGCACAAGTTTTAGTCACTTTTTTATTAAGGAAAAGTACATTATTTATAGTGGGTCGAATGACATTGTGGTAAAAGAAAATATATCCCACTTTGGGTCATTCTCTCTCACCGTCCTCGTAAGGAAATTCTCAGGAGGTAGGCCCTTTAAAGCTCTATTTAGCTAACATGTTCATGAAAAGAAAGAAATTGAACTCAGTCCAACAAGTTTGGGAATCTGATTCACTCAAAGAGTGAAGAGCATATCCCTATTATTTATCTTTGTTCCAAACACCTCAAACAGGTCTATTTATTTTCAACCCCTTAACAAGGAGGTTCTTAGAAATGAAGTGTGTGGTTCAATTAATCCTTCCTTTCTTTTGACTACCCAAACTTGACACTTTTGGCTTTTTGATCAACTTCAAAAAGTCGAGAGCATATACATGATGTCTTGTTTGAATAGAAAATAGTAAGGTGTTTCTTATTTATACTAGATTCAAATAAATTGCCACAAGTTAAGTAATGCAAGCTTGATGAGATAAGTACCTGATTTTGAAGCCAGCAAGGCTAGGCACATTTTTGAGTATTTTGGCTTGTTTTACTCATCTAGTGGCAATCGTTCGCACTCCATCTCCTCCAAAAAGTTAGTCAACACAAAGAAATGCAAAGTGAAGGAAACTTGGAAAAACCCTAAATGAAAAAAATACCTCCTAAAATCTCTTTTAAATGAAAGAATTATCAATTAAAGATTTAAAGAAGTTAGCACAAAAATAAATTAGAGAGTAGGAAATTTTCATCTATAAGCAAAAAAAACCTTAATATAGTGTTCATACAAGTGTTCTTCCTCAAATAAACTCTCTAATAAATTGGCTATATGTATTTCCTTATCATTCTTGGTTTTGATTCTTACCTCTTTTCTAGGCTTTGAGATCTGCTTCTCTGGTTTCTGCACCTTAGGGTGATTTTTCATCTGCAGGAAAAGAAAACATAGAGAATTACAATAGTGACCAAATTAATTAAAAGCTGATTTAAAGAAAAAGCAATTACGTGGCATTTAATAGCTAAAAGGAGGTTATCAAATTTTACTAAGCGTAAATTAAAAATTTATACGCGGCTTTTAAATCTTAACATGCGGCTCTTAAAATATCACAGGCGACTAAATAAAATCAACAGGCGGTACAAAAAGTATAAAAGGCGGCCAAAGATTACTGTTAGGCGACTATTGAAAAATCCTAGGTGGTGCACTTTATCTAGTAGGTGGCATGATTTATCTGGTAGGTGGCACGATTTATCTAGAATGCAGCAGTAGAATGAAAGACGGAGACAAATCAGACTTTGTAGGCGGCATTTTTGTGTTAGAAAGCGACTCTTAGCATTGTATACGTGGCTCTTCTCCTGTTCTCTGCAAGAAAAATATCAAAAACCAAGAAAACACACCAAATCTTAAGATAAAAATGTTAGTAAAGAGGCTTAGAGCCCCATGGTGGGTGCCATTATGTGTGTAAGAAAATACACCTTCATGAAATTAAGATTAAGAGAAATAATTCTATGGAAAGATAAAATGAATTAATCTAAGAATTGAAGCTAAAATCTATATCATCTCATGGTTCTCCATCCAAGATTTGTTAAGAGAGCTCTTAGGCTTAATATCTCTCAAGGGCAATCCTAGAACGAGATATGAATGGTAAATAAATGCTCAAATCTAGCTAGAATGCTCAAAAATGCTCCAAGATATGTGAGAAAATAACAAATGCTCCTAAACATGATATGCATAAAATGATATGCAAATGCAAAAATACTCTCAAAAGCTTTCAAATTCTCCTCATATGCCTATAATAAGGATGCTTTTGCTCTTGAAATTCTTGGATCCCAAACACAAAGGAAATGGCTTGTATTTATAGCATTTTCCCAAGGGTAGGGGGTAGAGTGAGTTGATCATGATCAAAGTTTGGTTAAGTAAAAATCTTTGAGGTGTTGTCAAATGGAGGGAAAATTGGTTGGTTGTCTCAAAGATTTTAGGAATTAAATAAATCAATCATTTAATTAATTTAGCCATGGAAGGGTGATTGGGTTGGATTTGATCTTTTTGATCTGAACTATACAATTGAAAAAACAATTGCATAATTTGATTAATCCATTTAGGCTTGAATTTAATTAGTTGATTTCATGATTATTTGATCTTTTAATTTGATTTGGATTTTGTTCATTTGATTTGATAAATCTCCATTTGATTTGATCCATTTGTTTTTGCATTGAGATGAGATATTGAAGCATTTGGCTGAGATTTATTGTTTGGAATGTTTGAGATACACCCGGTCAATTTTAGGTGTCTACAAGTATAAAGATGATATATGTTTTGTTTTGGATACTGATACATGCATGGTGCATGTGGTACAACCAATAACTTGTTGGGGTTTACTGATGGGTTATGAGGTATATTGTGATATTGTATCACTTCATGCTGATGGATTTTTGTCTAAACCATTTGATGCCAGTACTCCTAGGTTTTTTTACCTATGATGAAACCTATTTGAAAATTCACTCACATTTGAAGGCACCCGTGATAGGCTAAAGAGTGAGAAAAAACATTTATGATTTAGCCAAATAGAGTGGTATTAAAAAATATATGATGGATAAGATCAAGAAGAATTTTGTGACTAGGGAGAAAGGAACTTCTATGATATCTGCATAAATTGAAGAGGTGGAGGTTTTATAATCTACAATCGCTAAGGAAACATGTAGAGCTACTAGGGGTTCCATAGTTTTAAAGGAAAAGGAAAAGGAAGCAGAAGAGAAACTTATGGATGAACAAAGAACTTACAGGAGAAAGAAGGGAATTACACATGGGTATAAAGAGTTAAAGCGCCATAGAAAAATATGGCTACTGGTGAAGAAGAAGAACCTAAAACCAATTGAGACAAACAACAAGCAGGGTTGAAGGTAATGGAAATAAATCTAAAGTAGTTGGTTTGAAAACTGAGAAATCAATTAAACCCAAGACTAGGAGAATATTTACTACTGATAGCATAGCTAATAACATAAGGGAATATGTTAGTGTAAGTGATGCAAACAGATGCTATGAAATATTTGGTGATGTAGACAACAAAAATATTGGAGATGCTATTGTGTTCAATTTGCACAAGTATTATAGAGGACCTAGTGAACTACATAAGATGATACCTAAAAAAAAATATAATAATATTGATGGTATATGGAGGCATGCTCTGAAGAAAGTAAAAGGAATTATGGAAAAATCTTTAATCCTACTAAAGCCTGAATTGTCTATTGAAGATGTAAATATTGTAATTGATGAAGTAAGACTTGGATTCAAAATAAGGGTTAGAGTATGAAGAATATTAGTTGGTGAGTCTTAGGTAGTCTGTGATGAGAGAGTTGAAATGATGAAGTTTAAGTTTAAATAACATGAACTGGTAAATTATATGAAAGAGGAGGTGACATTTGATGAACTTGTCACTGCTGAAAAATTAATTGAAGAAATTATAGGTAATTTACCTTCTAATGCACCACAAAAAGGTCCTACTAATTTAGATGTAGATGTGCAAAGTAAAGTTGAAGAAAAAAAGGATAAGGATGCAGAGGTGGAGATACCTATTTCTATTTGTGCATTTAGATAGACTAGTGATTGAAAAGAAAGATGAAGATGTTGTAGTAGCACACTCAGTGGAAACAAAATTGAATCTCAGAGAGAGTTCCAATTCCAAGGTGAAGACTAGGATTATTGATGTTCTTGAGGAAGAAACTAAATGTTATATTAAGTAAGAGTACATTGATGTCTTTCAAGGACCTATTGATTTTACAAAGATGATTCCGAGTGAACTAATGAGAATATAAGACATATGAAAGTTGAAAGAAAAAAGGGATAAACTAACAGTTTAAAATAAATGAGCTCAAGTACTAGAGTTAGCTTGAGATATTCTATTAGATCATGTACTTGAGCTTGTATATGATCCAGATATTACTACAATTGAACAAATGGATACCTTGGTTACTGGTCACTAAAAAAGTCTCAGGTTTTCCAATAGTTATCTTTATTTGATACCATAAAAATGATATGCCTAAATATGTAGATGGAAGTGCTTCTAATATAAAACCCAATATTTTGACAATTTTCCTCGAAATGATCATATTTGTTTTGAAAATGTATATCTTATATTTGTGGGGATTGATCTTTTGACCAGAAAAAATAGTATATAGGTCTAGAGTTGATATAAGGTGGGTTGGAAAATGGGGCTAAAGACACTCCCAAACCCCAAACTAACTTTTAGAACACAACATGAAAGCTTTAAACATAGAGAGGGAGAGAAGGAATGCAGAGAATTTTCATTAAATTATCAAACTCCATACATGTCAGGCTATGAGGCCTTCCCGATTACATCCTCATGCATGTTAGATCCACAATATCTCAACTTTCTTCATTTATAGTTCACTATCAATCTATGTCCTATGACCTACCTCCTCATTTATGAACAAAGCAATACATTTATAGAAGAGGCAACCCAAAAGGGAAGCCCCAAAAGATCCTAAAGTTCCACATAGGAAGAAATAATGACCCATATTTAGGTCCACCTATTCCCTAAAGAGAGATCCAAAATTAATGCTAAGACTAAAATTTAACTACAAATGTGGGCCAGAAGAACCAAAAGACAAAACATACTAAGTGAGACAGGAACAAAAAGAACCACCAACCAGATAGGAACAACTACCAAGACCATTGAGTGAAATTGAGCCAATCAAGTAACCAAGTCAACAAGGAATCAAACCTTCCACCGAGAACTTAAAATAATCTTACCGAATGTCTCCACCAAGCTACCGAGCTCCAAAAGAAAAACATATTTTTGTTTGATATAGTATTTCCATGAACCCAAGATTCTCTTGCATCATACACCTAAGGTTGAAAAGAAATGATTCTCCAAATCATGAGTGAGGTAAAACTTGAGCTGAATTCAACTCAATATGAGAAATCCATGTATAATCTTTAGTTGATCTATTCTTCAACTTTACCAAGTATTCCATGTAATCCTTTCCTCTTGTGATTCTACCAATTCTTTATTCCCAAATCTATTCAACTTCTTCTATTTGTTTCTTAGGATAGTCACTTGGTACTATCACTTCTTTATTAGGCTCATAATAATCACACAAATCTAACATATTGAATATAGGTGATATATCCATGTCATCAGGTAACTCCACTTCATAAGTATTTTAACTATCAAACTTTCTCAAAATCTTACAAGGACAAAAAATTTTCATCTTCAATTTACCATATGTTCCAACATGAAATATACCTTTCTTTGAATGAACCATCACTTCATTACCAACCTCAAAAACCTTATGTCTTCTTGATCTATCTGCACTATCCTTTTATTTCTTATTACTTTGTTCCAACTTATGTTTCACTTCCTCATGCAATGTCTTTATAAACTTAGCAAAATTTTCTCCTTCAATACTTCTCTTCTCTTCTCCAACAATATCTCTCAAGTTTGATATCTCTATCGGTTGTGTGCTAGTAACAATTTGAAAGGGTCTCTTGCAAGTACTCCCATTCATTGAATTGTTTTATGTAAAATCTTCTTGTGCTAACATCACATCCCAATTAATTGGTTTGTCTCAAGCTAATAATCTAAAAAAGTTACCCAAACTTTGGTTTACAACCTCTTTTTTCCATCAATTTATAGATGAAATATAGACATATACTTCAACTCGGTGTCTATCTTTTTCCACAGTGTTTTCCAAAAATAGCCAACAAACTTACTGTCTTGGTCAGGGATGATAATCCTTAGTAATCCATGTAATCTGACAATCTATTTAAAGAAAATATTTGTTATATGCACTACATCTGATGTTTTCCTACATGGTACCAAATGTGTCATCTTGCAAAATCTATCCACAAAAAAAATATGGAATTGTTACCTCTTAATGTCCTAGGTAAGCCAAGAAAAAAATCCATTCTTATATCACTCCAAGGTTTCTCATGAATGGAAATAAGTGTATACAATCTAGTATTATGAATTACTCCTTTTCCAACTTGACAAACTCCACAACTCTTTACAAATTTCTGAACATCCTTATACAATTGAGGCCAAAAATACCTCTCCTTTAGTAAACTCAATATTTTACCAATGCCCAAATGTTGTGCCAAACCACTACTATGTTTCTCCTTTGTTAAACTAGTTCTCATTGATCTTCTTAGTATACATAACTGAACTCCTTTGAATAACATATCTTCTTGAATGAAATATTCTTCAAAACTAGTCAGTTGATCTGGAATAGGTGCTTTGCACATTCTCCATGGCTCAAAAAAATTAAGGTTTGTTTCATACAAATTCTTCATATCATAAAAACCAAGAACTTCAATTCTCATTTCAGTTATCAAAGATAATCTTCTACTCAATGCAGTAGCTTCTCGGTTGGATACTACACTTATATTTTATAAAAAAATGTGAAACTCTACAAATACTCTACCCATTTCATATGTCTCTAATTAAACTTATTGCATGACTACTCAAATACTATAAATCCTGATGATCAGTATACAACACAATTTCACTTGGCATCAAATAATGTCTTCATTTCTTTAGGGCTTGAACAATAGCATTGAATTCTTGATCATATACATAATATTTCCTTTTCTCATCATTCAAATTTTCACTAAAGAAAGAAAAAAGTTTACCTTCTTGAGTCAACAAAACTCCTATTGTAATGCCACTTGCATCACACTCAACTTGGTGTACATTATTTAAATTAGGTAATGCTAACACATGCAATTAAAAAACCTTCTTCTTCAAAGTCTCAAAACTCTTATCAGCTCCATGAGTCTAGTTGAACTCTCTTGTCTCCTCTCATTGTCTCAGTCATAGCATTACAAACTGAACTGAAATTTCTAATGAAATTTCAGTAAAAAATTTCTAATCCATGAAATGATCTTACCTAAGTGACATTATCACATGTAGGCCATTCAAGTATAGCTTCAACCTTCTCAGGATCCATCTGCAAACCATCAACTGAAATAAAAAATCAGAAATACACAAGTTCTTCTTTCATGAAGGAACACTTTTGCAAATTAATTAGCAATATTTCCTCTTTCAATCTTTCCAATACCTATCTAATGTGCAATAAATTCTCTCATCTGGTCTTACTGAATATCAGAATGTCATCCAAATATACAATAAAAGACTTACCAAATAATTTCTTCAGAATTTCATTCATTAACCTCATAAAAGTACTCGATGCATTAGTAAACCAAAAGGCATAACCAACTGCTCATAAAAACCTTCTTTTGTCTTGAAAGAAGTCTTCCTTTCACCACCTTCTTTGATTCTGATCTGATGAAATCCAATCTTTAAATCAATCTTGGTAAAATATTTTGCATACTAAAACAATCCATTATATCATCCATCCTCAGTATAGGGAACCGATACTTCATTGCACGATATTGTTACTATCTCTTGAATCAGTACACATTCTCTACTCTCCAATCTTCTTAGCTGCTAACACAATTGGTACTGCACATGGACTTAAACTTTCTCTGATCAAAACTTTCTAAAACAACTCATGAAATTATCGGTTGAGTTCTTCATTCTCGATCGGTGTCAATCGGTGTGTTGCCTTGTTTGGAAAACTATCTCCAGGAATCATATCCATACAATGACTAATAGCTATCATTAGTAGAAATACATTGGGTATATTATCTAAAATTATTTCTTTGTACACGGTGAGAAACTTCTCAACTTCTGCCAAAAATTTATATTCTATTTTCTCACTTAGTTTGTTAGGAACCAAAGCATAATTTTTTTTTAAGATCCTTAACAAACTGTCTACCTTCAATCAAATAAACTGTCATAGATGTATATATCTCACCAATATATTATTCAACCAAAGCTAACAATATTTGTCTATTTCCATTAACCCAAACAGTATATTTGTTCAATCTCCTATCAAGTATAGCATGTCTATCATATTATCGAGGTCTACCCTACAAAATATGACAATAATCCATAGGCATGATATCACACAACACCTTATCTTATACTTTCCAATTTTCAGAATCACAAAACAATGTTCACTTACCATGAGTGTATAATCGACCTTTGCCTATGAAATTTTATAGGGTTTTGGGTGCTTCAATCTCTCCAAATACAACTTTGTAGCCATGTCCTCAGATGCGAGATTATCAAAACTTCCACTATCAATAATTACTTTCCAAACATGGTCTAAAACTCTACATCTAGCCCTGAAAAAAAATTTCCACACTAGATCTTCCTTATTTTCAGTCCACAATATTAATGTGACCATCATGTTTCCTTCCTTTTAAGCTTCATTCAGTGAATCTTCTTGCACCAATCTGGCTCTTCATTCTCAATCCTAATTTGTAACAACTTAGTAAATGCATCATGCACATTTATTCTTTCACCAAATTGCAACATGAAGGCTGAATGTAACTCACTCCAAGAGGATATCAAATATGCTGGTAAAAAAGAAAACCACTCACAAGCATCATCTCTTAAAGTCTGAACAAACAATTTCATATGAACATCTTCATGTGCAATCTCAAAATCACCCATCAAATCAACAAACAACTGCATATGCTGACTTGCTGAATCATGTTGTTTCCCACAAAATATTGGCAATTTATCTCTAATACTGTTTGGAATAACATTGGGAAAACCACGTATGCCATCAAAACAAAATGGCATGTACCTTTTAGTAGAGATAGGTCTATTGATATTACTGATGGGCTGCCTACTAGGTGAATTGAAACCTTCCATTCTCACAGATTTAAGAATTTATTCATCAGAATGAAAACCAGATTTCTATCTTGTAGCAAACCTATAATCTGGCCACTAACTTTCATAACAGCATACTTCAATACTTCATATCAAACTTGCTGAAATCTTTTCCTACTGAAGTATGCAACCAAACTCAAAAATTCTCCTACCTTGTGCTGAAACCACTTAATGGAGAACAACCATTTGTATAACTTTCTTTCATAAAAAGATGAAAATTACCTGGACCAGAATTGTAGCGGCTGCTCCTTTTTCTTTTGACTGAAAATAAAACAGATCTAGAGCATCTTTCACAACTCCATCAGGTTCTTTTCTCATAGAATTGCCACCTCCTTGCAGAGGAACATGTTTTACTTATTCTTGGATTTCTTTCCAACCACCATAAAACTTCATCAGGATCTTCCAAGACTGTCCATTAGAATTGCAAATTCCTCATATTTTCTTTCCAAGCATGCACTGATCAAACAGAAAACTCAGCGTCGCCACTCACACTCAGTGAGAATTTTATAACAATTTTTTGAATCAGACTCTATACAACCAACCAAACTCTAGGATGAATCAGCAAAGCAGGGCTATAACTTACTTATACTGACTTAATCACTTTTGATTCCCCAGCGGAGTCGCCATTTTGTTAGGGATTTTTCTTGTATGAATCACAGTGCTTGAAATGACTACTTGAACACTATGCCTTCTAATACTGATTCAGAGACAAGAAAATCCTAATTGCTAAGGACTGGATAATGTCCTTCTTCATTTTTGAGCTCCACATATACTCAGGCAATTTTTACCTCTTATGATTGTTGTTTACACAGTATGGATTAATATGGACACTGATTTTCTATGTACCTTTGTTAAACCAACTTATAAATCATCTTATAAATGACCAAGCATAATCAAATGCAAGATTTAACCATACAAACCATGGTTGTAAATATAACAAGAATCAGTGATATAACGATTTTCATCCTTCTTCCTTTTATTGTAGGAGGGATAACCTAATGATCCACTCTTCGAGGGATTAACAAACTAAATAGTATCCTGCTGATACAAATCCTTATGAGTTCAGCTCATTTGTTCTCAGTAACAAAAGTATGTTTAATTTAAATGATTTTTTATATTGGATGAGGAACAGACTGCAAACTATACTCTAGACTAGTGCCTATCCCTTGGGTAAAGAGTCAATGAAAACATGAATCAACAGAGATAAACTAACAGAGATACTGTAGAGTGCCTTACAAACTACATGCGGCTGAGATAGAGTGCCTTACAAACTATCCTCTCTTATAAATACATCTGCATAAAATCCTTATCAGAATGTTTTTCTCTCTAAAATCATCTATGAAACTTAGTCCTCTCCTTGAAAGGAACTCATAAATAATTAGACAAACTACCTTGTAGCTGGTGTATTTCAAATGCCTTACAGGTGAAATAAACTAGAGCACAAATAGAATGCAAAGAGACAAGATAATATGTAAGAGGGAAAACCACACTGTATTCTACTTCAACACATCCAGACAATAAGCTTTCCTGAATATACAAAGACACAGAAGTATATCTTACAATAAAATTTCCACAAGACCAACAGGGACCTGCTCTGGGCATCTGTAGGAAAAAACCAAAACAGAGCAGAGGAAAGGAACCCTTACAACTGAGAAAAGAAAGAAAGATATAGAAGAGAAGAAACCCTAAAAATCTGTCTAGCAAACACCTGTCCTTCTCTCAAATCTGATTTACACCAATTCCTTCTTTTCAAAATATTTGATATATTCTATTAATAATTGAGTCCATCTGTCTGAAAATATCTGATTTTATCCCTTTGTCTTTAAAAACCTCCGGGAATAATCATATGGATATTTGCAATGAAACTATAAAATTCCCTTTGAAAATCAACCTGTGCACATTTTAAAGTATTTGAAAACCTCAGATTTATGCATATTTTGCCCAGAAATTGCCAGAGTTTGACAAGTGGCACCCTCTTATTCACTGTCATAAACTGTGCTTAGCTCATTTTTTAACCTCAATCACATCCGATGACCATGCGACAACCAAGAAATCAAAGTCGTGAGGCATTTTCACCTTATCTATTATTCCTGGGTGACCTGGCGACCAGCATACGGTGGCTAACTCCATCTCATGACTACGCGATCAGCGACTATCTCCATATCGTGACAGCTAACATTGGCATCTGGCTACTTCGCGACTAACCGCTAGCGGTTAGTCGCCAAGTCTTGGAAGTCAATTTCCATGTCTGGTGACTGCGTGACTAACCGTTAGCGGTCAGTCGCCAAGTCTCAGAAATCTGGTGGTTATCCTCAAACTATCTCCCGACTGGGCGACCGGAGCCTTCAGCGACTGGGCGACCAAGCACATCTCGCGACTTCGCGACCAACAGCTTTTGTTCATTTTTGTCAAAAATTGATCTCCTTCATTTTCGGGCATGGAAACCGAGGTAGTCGAATGAGGGCGCGTGCATGGATAGCCTCCTCTTCAACTTCAAACTCATATTTTTGTTTCTTTGCCTATATGTATTTTGAAATCCACTTGAGGCATGAATGTGGGATTAAATCTCCATATGAGTTCAAAGCATTTTCGCATTTCATGTTAAAATACTATGTATGGCCTATGCAATTTGACCCCAGCCCCTAGGATCTCACCAAGAGCCTCTGGGCTCTCATACTTACCTTGGATGTTAGTGTTTTAGCATATAAATATCAAAAAATCCCTTTGTAGAGACCATGTGGGATAAAATGAAATCATTGTTTTTCATCTTTCCTGGGAACAATGAGAGTGTTTCTCATCAATGGGGTTGAATCTCTACAAAAAGAGATCATGAGGATGCTCCATAAGTCAAAACGCCCCTTACTGTGGAGTCAAATCTACAAATTTCAACTTAAATTTTCTGTGCACTTAATATTTGCAATGTATTTCTCATAGCAAACACCCCTTTATGCATTGTGCAGATTTCTGACAATGCTGCATTGGAAGTAATTTGTATTGAAAGTTTTAAAATCCCCAAGCTGCCTCAACCAAATGTTACGTAGATTGCTGGTAATTTTTGTTTGCAATGTCATTTGTATTGAATACGTTAAAAAATCTGAACTTCCCTCCTTTGGTTATGCTCTGCGCAGGTTTGTATGTTTACTGGCTTTCCAGATTTCAAATTTCAAAATGCTCTGATATCCTGCGCAGACTTCAATGTTGATAGCCAGTAGCCTCAATATACTACGCAGCCTGTCAAACAATTCATGCCTTTGTCTGCGCAATCTACTGCTGGGATTGCAATCCTCCCAAATCCTTTGTTTTAACATTGACACTCCACCTTGGATGTGTTTGCTGATTTGATTCCTTTGGCAATGTAAATTCCTTTATTTTCTACTCATTTACACATCACATTGGCTCTTGCCTTAAAACTATGGGCTGGGTTTAGTACATAGCCTTCAAAAATTCGTAGAAACATGACAATACAACTCTTAACTTTATTTATTTAAACCTTTATAATATAGTTCATTTGGTATCCCCTGCGCTAACCTTCATTGCATTGGAAATGGCGTTGTGAGCCCTGTCAACAAATACATTATGTGCACACCATTGATTGTCTGACACTTTGAAAATGAGTACAACATCTTCAAATAGTTCCCTTTCTATTAATGGAGTATCCATCAAATTCCAAAGTTCAAACAAAAACTTCCCAAGGTCGCTCAACTGTAGACAAAAATAAAAACTTTGAAATCTGAAGCTTCTTTTCAGCACTTATTAATTTGATTGTATGTGATAATCCTTCTAATGTCTCATTGCTTATGCTCTTTGGTTGTCTAGGAACTAAATCATGCAAGCTCGGATGCACTTCACAGACAATCTTCCAAAAGTCCATGCACCTTGTTCACATAATCCACATCTTCCCCTTCTAATCTCTTATGATGTATGTAGTGTGAAAGATATTATGCAAACTATCTTAACTATCATCAAATAAACGACTTTAAAATCACCTTTGCAAATTTGAACCTTTAAATGGCAATTGGCTTCCACAACTAGCCTCAAAAATTCACTGAAACAATTAAACTAACCTCGTCATTTGGAAAGAAGACTCATTCATGTATAATGGCTATGCATGTGAAAGGGCTCCTTCAGATTCAGTCTCCGGCACAATATGCAACTGATGAAACTTTGCATTTCCAGAATACTATGCAAGTGTGAAATGTTGAATCAGCAGAAATCTCATTTGGATTGGTTATTGCAAAGTCACTAGATGACATTCTGAAGCTTCACCATCAAGTTAGGTAGTACATTGATATGCAATGAGGATGGTCCCACAATCGGATCCTGAAAACATCTACTAGACAGAAAGTTATCACTTCCTAAAAATGACCATTTTGCAAACATAAATCTTTTCCGCACTGCAAACTAAACAAACTACCTTTGAAACCGAACTCATAGGGTCATCAAAAAGATCTTTCAAAAACTCAACCTCTGGGGCCTAATTGAATTCCAGATGTGGAACATGAATCCCTGGTTTTCCTTTTCTGAAAACAAACCACTGAACTGATACCAATCCGTAAAGATAGCACCTTAACACTTTCTGAACCAAAACACAATAAATATGCAGAAATCGGGTTCAAAATCGGGAAAGAAAAGTGATCAACCGGATTGTTCAAGGCTTGGGAATCTTCAAAGGAAATCATTCCTAGGTCTATAATGCAAATCCATATTCAATTATGTCTGACCTCAAATGGGGTGCAAATGGGGAAAGGACAAAGTATGTCATTTAATTCTGGATTCAGCATTTTCAGAGAAACCTTAATAAATTGGAAACGGAAAGGCTCAGGAAAAGTGGATAAATGGATTGGTAGGAGTCTAAAAGTTTTCAAATAGGTGCACTCCTATGTTTACAATATGAGGGAAAAGCAAATTATCAAAAATTTTCACCGGGGTACTTACTTTCAAGACCTCAAAGTAGGTTAGTTACCAATTTTGCACTTGAAAAACACAGGAAATCAGAATGAATCACTATCCGAATGGTTCTTGAAAACCTGTCATCTGATTTCATAAAGATCTGTAGACTGGAAAATATGGAGTGTGTGACCACTGGAACATAGTACAAAAGGAATTTTCTCAATTGGGTGAATTGGTCAAAAGTTGTAACATGTCAAAGTGGGCTATTCAGTCTTTTGGACAATTTCACAATGCATGACAACAGTAAATTACCAACTTTGAGGGATTTGAAATCTCATCAAAACATATCAAAATGACCTCAGATTCAAAAGGTAGGTTCTTTGATACACATACTCAACATCCCCAAAGTGGCAGGTCATGACACATAACAGGGTGCAAGATATTCAAAAGCAAACTAGGCTTCGAACAACAAAATGACACTTCAACAAAATGCAGAATTAGGTGACCCCCTCAAAATGACTACTCCCTAAACATGTCAGAACTGGAAATCAGGAGCTGGGACCCATTGCATATGTCAAATCAAAGGCATTAAAGCCTCTTCCAAATTTTTACCTTATGAGAATCATCCGGGCACCTTTTACAAGCACTCTAACTGAGCCCTCTTATACAAAATTTCAAAGGTATTCACTTTGCTTAACTGAAAAAATCTAACATGGTCACTCCAAATTTGTTCCAAATTTAGGAGTACCAACAATGACAACATATAATACATAGTAGTACTTCTATATGTACTTATCAATATGATGACATGAAGACCAGTGTGGATAGATACATGTTGTTGACATGTTTATTATGCTATGTTCATACACGCAGACCCAGATATGAAGTTCCAGTAAAGATATGTACTTTTGTTATTGACGGTTACCGTTCTTGAGGAGTAATGGTTTAAGGCCGATGTATGTAACATTTTGATCAAGTTGTGCCTATCTTAAGGATATGCGTGTGTATATTCATCATTAGTTATGTGTTGTTGATATTTTTCTAGAGGCACAAGACTTGTTTCAAGAAGATTGCAAAGTTATGGTTAAATTGATGAAGCGGACTCAGTGAAGCGACGTGTCTATTCAGTTAGTACTTACGCGGTTGTAATTATGCTTGCGCGCTTAGTAGAGATGACAAGGATGTTAAGAAGAGTCATCCTACAGGTCCCATGATCTCATACTTTGTGTATATACTTATAGAAGGTCATTTGTGATAGGAAAAGTTGTGAAAGCTAGAGATTAGAAAAGCAGAGCAGAGTGTTAAAGTAGTAGAGCTATATTTATCATATGTTGATAATATAGATATTGAAGTTGAAGCTTTCAAAATATAGATAAGATTATTGTAGTGCTTTACAAGAGGTTAAAGCATCGGTGCATAAAAGGAACTGGTCAAATAAGTAGTGTCACAAACAGCAGTTCATCTTGTTGATACAGTGTGTATCAAATAACCAGAAGGTTGTAGCCTTCACCACTTGGATAGTGAGTCCTCCACCCTTAATAGGGTTATTGTAAAAGACTCCTAATAGGGTCCGACCCTTAACTAGGTCACTATACTACTACATTGTAATGTACAACTCCTAACAGGGTTGGAAGATCTTTTAGTAGGGATCACTATAAATAGTATAGTTCTTTATGGGTACTAATTCCCACTAGGGTTTTTACCATTTAGTTTCCCCATAACCAATTTGATGTATTGTGTAAAGTGTTATCTGTATGTGCATATACTTTTTATCAATCTAGATTAATAAGTATAAGATAAAGATTTAAAGTTGCTGATAACTGATTCACCCCCCCCCCTCTCAGTTATCCCTGAAGTATTCTAAAAATCGGTATCAGAGCCAAGTGCCTTGGAGAGAAAGCCTAATAGATTAAGGTAGATCAAATGGCATACTTCAGAAAAGGGATCCCTAAGTTCGATGGAGAGAACTATCTGGATTGGAAGAACAAAATGATAACACATCTATAGTGCATTGGATTTGAGATCTTTGAAATTTCTACATACGAAGTTATAATTGCAACTCTGAAAGACCTTGCAAAGGATGATGCTACTAGAAGATAGAAGTAAATATTTACCAATAATGCAATTGCTAAAGAAGCCCTAATCAATGCCTTATTTGACAGTGAATTTTTTGAAATCAAGAATATTGACAAAGCATATATCATATGGAAGTATTTAGAAGACATGTTTGAAGGAGATGTTCAAGCAAAGAATGCACACAGGAAGACATGGAAGAAGAACTACAACAGCCTTGAGATGTTTCCTGAAGAGAATATTAGAGCTTATAATCAGAGGATAAATGAAGCAGTATCCGGAATCAGAAACAATGGTGGTGAAATATCAGAAGAAGATATAATGGATAAGTTATTAACTACTTTGACATCAGACTATGAAAATAAGATCAATATTCTAGAAGAAACTATGCAATTCTCACAAGACTTCAAGAGAGAGACTTTGATCAGTAAAATCTCTGCATTTGAGATATCAAGATTGAAGAATGAACCTAAGAATGAAACAACCTTTAAAGCTTCAATCCACAATAAGAAATCCTCACACATCTCTAGTAATAATGACAATGAAGAAACTAATGAAGAACTAGAAGAGATAATTTCCATGATTTCTAAGAGAGAAAAGAAGGGAAAGGAAAATATGAAGGACAACTCCCATTCAAGTGTTTTTCATGTAATAAGATTGGTCACTTTGCATCTAAGTGTCCCACAAGAGTCAAGAAGTTCATATCTGATTACAAACCTAAGAATAGGAAGGAATGTTACCATGCTGAAGAAGGTGTAACTGATGAAGATTCAGGAGAAGATGAAATTCGATTCATTTCCCTTAAAGACATGGAAAGATTTCTTAAATAAATGGACATTGCAGATAAAGAAGAAGAACAAGAATTAGCCTTAATTTCCAAAGTAGATGTCAGAACTGATTGGATCATTGATAGTGGATGCTCACATCACATGATAGGTGATAAAGATAGATTTGTTCATCTAGACAAATACAAAGGTGGTATGGTTAGATTTGGAGATAACACTCCTAAACCTATCATAGGAAGAGGTTCCATCACCTTGGATGGAAAGAATAAGACAGATGATGTTCTATATGTTGATGGATTACATCATAACTTGATGAGTGTTGGAAAACTACTTGACAAAGGATATCATTTGGAGTTCAAAGACAAAAAGTGCATCATTAGCAACAAGGATGGAGACATGATTGCATTAGGCTCTAATACAAAAGGTAATGTTTTTCAGCTCAATTCAGATGTAAGTTGTTTTGTTGCAAAAGTAGATGATAGTTGGTTATGGCACAAGAGATTATGTCATATCAATTTTGACAATATAGTAAAGATCAGTAATGTTAAGGTAGTTAGAGACCTACCAAGCATTGCAAGACTGGTTGACACAATATGTAGGGAATGTGTTGTGGGTAAACATGTAAGGATTTCCTTTAGAAGCAAGCAGATCTCAGCTGAAAACAAGTTAGACTTAGTGCATACAGATTTATGTGGTCCTACTCAAACAAGATCATACTATGATGAAAGGTACTTTATTCTATTTGTTGATGATTTCTCTAGGATGATGTGGGTTTCTTTCTTAAAAGAGAAGTCAGAAGCCTTTGAGAAGTTCAAAATATTCAAAGCTAAAGTTGAGAATGAATATGGACTAAAATTGAAATGTTTAAGATCGGATAGAGGAGGAGAATTCACCTCTAACCAGTTTTATGACTACTATGAAGAACATGGAATAAAAAGGTAGTTGAGTGCCCCTAGAACACCTTAGCAAAATGGAATTGCAGAAAGGAGGAACATGATTATACTGGATACAGCACACACCATGAGGATTGAAGGAAAAGTGGTGCACACCTATTGGAGAGATGCAGTGAACACAACAGTGTATACCATCAACAGAACTCAATTGAGACCAGGCATGGAAAAGACACCCTATGAACTATGGTTTGGTAATGTACCTATAGTAAAATACTTCAGAATATTTGGTAGCAAGTGCTACATCAAGAGAGATGATAGTATTAGCAAGTTTGATGCTAGAAGTGATGAAGGTATTTTTCTCGGTTACTCTACAAAAAGCAAAGCTTATAGATTTTTACACTTGAGATAAAAGAAGATAATTGAAAGAACACATGTTAAGATCTATGAGAAGTTTATGATCCAAGAAAGGTATTATGATTATGCACCTTTGATTGAAGAAGAACCCATACCTAACAGTAAAGATACTATGATTGAAGAAATGTTTGATTGCATTGATGTCTCATGCAATGACCCTGATTCAAGCAATTAAGAACAACAGATTACATAGGAAGAAATCACAACTAAGGTTCCTAAATTTAAATCTAGATACCACTCTAAAAATGATATCATTGGAGATTAGAGCAATAGTGTTTTGACCAAATCAAAAGAAAAGAATCAAATAGTGGATGAAGAGGTATGTTTACTTTCACAGATTGAACCTTTAAGTGTTGAAGATGCTTGTAATGATTCTGACTAGAAAAAAGCAATGAAAGAAGAACTAGATCAGATAATCAAGAATGACACATGGGAATTTGTTCCTAGACCAAGTGATAAAAATGTAATTGGAACAAAATAGATTTTCAGAAACAAAATGAATGAAGAAGGTACAGTAATAAGAAACAAAGCAAGATTAGTATGTAAAGGATACGCATAGAGAGAAGGAATAGACTACACTGATACATTTGCCCCTGTGAGCATATTGGAAGCTATAAAATTATTTTTGGCATATGCAACATTAAAAGACTTTAAAGTTTATCAAATGGATGTCAAATCAGCCTTTTTGAATGGTGACTTAAAAGAAGAAGTCTACAT
>MU214822.1:209004-233859 GCA_018584345.1 Thuja plicata | reverse complement strand
GTCAGTGCTTCCACTATCAATAATCACATCACAACACTTACCCTCACACTTGCACCTAGTGCGAAATAGGCTCCTCCTTTGTTCAGGTTCATTCTCACCACTCAGCAGGACTCTTCTGTTAATCAGCATTTCTCCTCTTTCAGCATCTTCAAAATGTGACGATGTGGCATCTTCATCTACATGTGCAACTCTAGCCTGGCCTTCATTTCTCCTCTCTATTCTTCCTTGGCGTTGAGGATATTCAAATTCCCTATGACCTTCTTCTCCACAGTGAAAACATGTTCCACGGAAGCCTCCTCTTCCAGATCCTTGTCCTCTTCCTCTTCCTCTTTGATCTCTATTATTCCAATCTCAGAAATGACTGAAATTGTTTCCTCACTGATTCTGACTATTACTGGCCTCATCCTTCTTTTTCAGACATTTCAGCCACCATATGACCGCCCACCAGATCTTCCACCATGACCTCTTCCATTTTGCCTGCTCTCAAACTTCTTGTTCAGCTTTTCTTCTACTTTCAAGGCAAACTGGTATGCCTCCTCAATACTATTCATTCGAACCAGATTCAACTCCTCGTGAATGCTTGGCCTCAACCCATTAAGGTAACGACCAAATTTCACCTTATTAGCTTCTGCATGGCCTGTTCAAATGAGGATTCGATAAAACTCCTCCGTATACTCTTGGACAGATTTTCCTGCTTGCTTCAAACTTTGCATTTTCTTCAGTAGGTCAAGCTCATAATCAACAGGAATGAACTGTTGCTTCAACTTATCCACCATCCGATCCCATCTTGTGATTTTATCCTTTCCTCTTTGATTTCGCTCCAGTTGGATCTCCTGTCACCAGATCTTCGCATGACCCTTCAGTCTGGCCTTTGCAAACTTGACCCGATCAGGATCCTCAATATCTTCATACTCAAAATATTCTTCACATTCGTTGATCCAATCAATCAACTCCTCTTGGTTGAGATTCTCTGAAAATGTAGGAACCTCAATCTTAGGTCTTTTCCCAATCTTGGAAATGGCTTGGAAAAGGCTTTCTTCTTCTGGATTCAAAATTTCAACTTCTTCTGGATCATCATTTCCTTCTTCGGCTTCATCCTCACTTTCGTTTCTAACATTAAGATTCATTCCTCTGCGAATCTCTTCTTACAATGCTCGCACTTGTCTCTGGAGCTCTCTAACCTTAGGTGTCACAATGCCAGCTCTTCCGCCACGTTCCCTTCGTGGAGGCATTTTCACGATGCGTGCTAAAACCCTAACCACAATCCTGGTGCAAACTGCCTCACAGTCGGTGATCTGTTTACACACTCAGGAACTTCTCGCTCTGATACCACTTGATGAAGGGTGCTCCCCTTAATGCCACAAACACATAACAGACACAGAGAAGCAACAACAATTTGCAAGAATAGAAAATGGGCTTCTTATTATCTCCACAAATGTGGAATTAAAAACTTTCAGAATTACAATATGCAAAGCCACATGGGCATTCCCCTTACAGTATTCTGTAGGACAAAGCCTCGAATTATTACCCAGATCTACCCCGAACTGTCCTGAACTGCCTAAGACAATACTACGGGCCTTCTTTATATAGGCAATTTTCACCACCCGAGAAGGTTCCAGAAATTTAGCCCTTAGGGCCGACCAAACTTAGAATTATTTTAGTTTTCAATTTAGTACATCAAAGTCGGCTCAAAATAACTTTTGAAACCCGAACAAAAATTTTGAAGGAAAATTATTTTCTGCTATTTCAGGTGGACCAACTTCCGGAGACCATAATTCATCGCTAGTTGACCCGATTGACTATTATAACCCCATTTTGGAAATACCACGAAGCGCTCTACAACACCTAGATTAAAAAAGCTTCATCCAACCCAAGTTTCGACCTCATTCGGGGCCTTTAAAGCCTTCAAAACTGAGCTCAAAGTTTCTGTACCCTATTTTCAATACCGAAAATTTTTAGTATCTTCAAAACTAGACCTGATCTAGCCATGAAACTTTACTGGCGGGCTGATATGACTGAGAGGAACCTCTACATGAAAAATCAGAACATTCTGAGATAGTATGACCAACTTACTAAAAATAGCAAGTTTCCATAAATAGCAGCTCTGCACAAGGTAGCCCTTATTGAAAAGAAAATAGAAATATTTTTGGGTGATGCAAGATTGCCCTTACACCTAGGATGCTCCTGCATCAATTTTATTGGTTACATTTCAAGTTATTCATTTTAGTAGTTCTTGTGTTCTTGATCTATATCATTTGTAAAACCTTTGCAACTAACCCTTTCCTTTGGAAAGCTTGGGAACCATGAATCACAAAAAGAAGAGGTGTACATTTTGGTGAACCCAACGTGAATCAAACAACCCAATTTTCTCTTGCAGATGACAAATAGAATTGATCAACCATGGCTGTAGGGTCGCATTTATCTAAAAATTTGTATTTTTTTTATATCTGTGTTATTTCACAATTTTTGGTATTTTTCTGCACTGGACGAAATTGTGCTGCAATCGACTGGTTTAATACCGCAATCGATTGTAGGTTTCCACATTTCTTTTCTGTCATCTTCTGGGTCTCTGACTTTTCTACTATTTGCCACGATTGATCCACTGGCACCGTAATCAGAATAATTGTACCGCAATTGACAAATCTAGATCACAATTGACCGATCCAGACCGCAATTGATTGTGCTTTACCGTAAGTGAAAGTGTTTTTCTGCAATCGATATTTTTAGGCCACAATCACCTTTTATTTACAGTAATTTCCTATGCATTACCACAATCACCTACAAAATTGCTAGTCAGGGCCAAAATTCTTTATCTTGCAACCTAAAAATCTGATACTTTCTTTATTTTTCTGTAGGATGACAAGTTTCTATGAACATGAAGGGTAAGTTGTTGGTGAGTATCATTCATTGTTTCAAATCTACATATACTCTCATTTTGCAAAAATTCTTTTGATACTAACTCGTTTAAACAAAGAAAACTAAAAGGAATTCACTTGTCAATTTGGGTTTAAAAAGAATAGTGTTTGTCAAACATCTCACATCTCACATTTAAGATTTGGGCTTAAAATTGACATGGGGACTAAAATTGAACAAGGCAAAAAATCTCTCAAATTGGTGCAATAAAATTGAACAAGCAATCAATACCTACTTTTGGGCTTAAAATTGAACACTTTTGCTTGTATGGTGGAGTAGCTTAGTTCACATTTAAAACTTTTAGAGCTTAATCGATTTACCTTGTGTCTTGAGTTTTGGGTGCACTTGCACAAACTGTTAGATTAGAAACCTTTATACTTTTTAGAAAGGCCTTTCTGGGGAATGCGCTTCTTCCTTAGAGAATGACCTTAAATCGGTAATCCTTATGATCGGTATATAAATAAGGTGCGAAGCAAAGTTCTATCTTATCTAGCCAAGCTCGGACAAGGTGTGTTGGTGATAGTATGGATCGAGTGAATATCCCCAAGGAGCCAACGTGATCAACTAGGCTCGTAAGCTTGTCACACACATACAAAATGATTGGATAGATGCCATAGACCCTTACTACGACCTTGTTAATTAGAGGCCAACCTAATTTTACCTCTGAACATGTACCTTATTATAGTGCAAGGGATTGCAGAATTTCCCCCTAAGATTCCCAACATATGTGTCCCACGGTATTTGTGTAGTGAAAGAGATCTTCACTCCATGGCAACAATACTTGGAAACAGCAAAAACATGGGCACCTACATCGTGGACCTTCGTGTCCTAGTAGTGTGACAATTGTTGTGTGAGCTAATGGACATTCAAGCATTGGGCCTATAACATTGTATTCTGAAGCCATTGACCTAGATTAATTTGACTATTCATTTTTGAAACCTCGTGATAACCTTGCAACTTGAAAATGTTGTAGAAAATACACATTATCAATCTTCATTCTTCAAAACATAGTGTCTGTTCTGCTTGTTTCTTTGATCAGTTTCTAAAAACACAAAAGAAAATATCAAAACTGTCAAAATGAGTCAAACGTGTTAAATTCTAGGCTTGTTAATGTCAACTGTCTTGCAAATTAGAAGCATTGTTCTAAAAAATATCAAAATTGTCAAGCAGTGATACCCATCTTTTAGTCTTTTTAAGACTATTTCTCATTTACCGCAATTGCCTGCATTGTGCCACAATT
This sequence comes from Thuja plicata, assembly GCA_018584345.1. Taxonomy (NCBI): domain Eukaryota; kingdom Viridiplantae; phylum Streptophyta; class Pinopsida; order Cupressales; family Cupressaceae; genus Thuja; species Thuja plicata. Next base: position 229,706 of record MU214822.1, on the reverse strand, counting down.
GAAGGAAGTTTGCCATAGTTAACTTATTTATTTCCACAATCATCTTGTTTATTATCATAATCGGTGATAACATACCACAATTGACCATACACTTTGTTGCAATCGATAGAGTTTTGCCACACTTGACTAGAGATATTTTACACTTGTTTTAACCTAAAAACCTTGAGAGAACTCTTCATTTGGTGTCCAAAACTAGTGTCTATCCCAAGAAAATGTGAAGCACATTGTGTGAATATCTAAACAATAAAGATCATCCCTTCTCTATAAAGCATGATTATTTTTGAAACATTGTTAGTTTGAAAGATCAGACTGGAAATACCTGGATCTCATCATATCAAACATCATCATTTTTATCAAAGTGACTTTATCCAAGGAAAAGGTCGACAAATATTATATTTTTACATCATCACCACTTTGAGATCAAGATATATCAAAATCTATCCTTAGAATTACCCTTGTCCAAAACATAACTCAGACTTCCTTAGAGAGGATTCTCTTCCTTGTTTGCTTTATATCACTTTTTTTAGTTACAAAATCTAGACCACACTATGTCTCAAACACCTCAGGGAGGGCCTTACACAAGATCTAAGGCTAGAACACAACCTGATGAGTCATATATCAATAGATTCCCTACTTGGGAAATAGAGCAAGAGAACTTTCCTTTCATAAATACTAGTTCTACTTTGTTCCTTGAACAACCCCATGGGGCAGCTCTTTTCCAAAATGTCACAGAAGAGGAACTAAAGGATATAGAGCAAGATGCTTATTCCACACAAGTAGTTGACGTTGTTGTAGAGAGGAATCCCAAATGCTTCTTAGCCATGCTGATAAAGAAGGGGGTCAAACTCCCCACTGAATTTAGTATATCAACCATATGGCCTAAGAACCCTCTCGCATGTCAAAACAGTACTCAGCCTCCTTAGATACTACCTATTGTCTCTCAAATCTTCCCACTATTGGTATTACCCACATTGACACATACGATACCCAGTCAAACCAATGGCACAAACCAGACCAACACATCTTCCACTCAAACCCGAATAGACCTCCACATAGAAATTAATGATAATGTAGGAAGTGAGACATCTGACGAGTGTTCTATTGAGACAGACTCCCACGAGTATGAGTGGAGATCCCTTCATGACTCTAAACCATTGATCCCAAATTATTCCCCTCATTCGGACAATATCGTAAACCTAGAAGACTTATTTGACCAATTGTCCATTGCCGAACAACCCTGCATAGTTAACCATGTCATTTATCAAACCTCAAGTGGCGCATCCACATCACAGTCTAGTTTTGTACAAACCATATTTGTGGTGCCTTTCAGTCAACTAGAGTCAAACAACCATGAAAGTATCTGTCTTGTACACCCAGAGCTAATAGACTGGGATCAACAAGGAACCCATGATTTATATGTCTTTGAGAATGATGAGGCTATTGCTAATTTCATGGGACTTAGGGAAGGCATTCCATCAGGAGACCATAAGGCATTCTTCTCCATTGACCTCGATAGAGCAGCATATTTAGGGGTGGAAGCTCCTCTTTCTAGTCCGCAAAAGAAAAAAGAACAAAAGAATGATAAAAAGCTAAAAAAAGATGTATCTTCTAGCGAAAACCTCACTGAGGCACTAGAAGATGGAAAGAAGGAACTCCTCCCCTTAACAGAGGAGAAATTGGTATTACTAGTAGAAGAAACACAGGAAGTCAATTTGGGAGATGGCAAGAACCCAAAGAACATATACTTGGAAAAATCACTCACCCTTCAGGAGAGAGAATAGTTTATCAGCTTCTTTAAAGAAAGGATGATAAATTTCACATGGTCCTACTTAGATATGCTAGGGTTAGATCCAGAGCTAGTACTACACCATCTCCTATTACTACCCAATGCCAAACCTATCAATCAAAAGCTGAGAAAGATACATCCCCATGTTGCATTTATATTCAAGGTAGAGTTGAAAATGCTCATAGATGCCAAGTTCATAAGACCAATACCATATGTAGACTAGATATCTAACTTGGTGCCAGTTAGAAAGCACAGTGGTCAGATATGGATTTGCATAGACTTCAGAGATCTCAAGATAGCTTGTCTCAAGGATGACTTTCCCTTACCCAACATTGATATAATAGTAGATCTAACTGTTGGACATCAAATGTTATCATTCATGGATGGCTTTTCAGGGTATAACCAGATAAGGATCATGCTAGAAGACCAACATAAAATATCTTTCACATTTTCTTGGGGCACTTACTATTGGAACATCATGTCGTTTGGTCTCAAAAATGTTGGTGCAACATATCAAAGGGCTATGACAACTATATTTCATGATCTCATCCACAAAACAAAGGAAGACTATGTGGATGACATACTAGCCAAGCCAATGCATCACAAGGATCATCTACAAGTATTGGGGAAAATATTTGACAGAATGTAGGAATTCAAGGTCTGTCTAAACCCAAAGAAATGTGCATTCAATGTCACAGTAGGAAAGCTACTAGGGTTCACAGTGTCACATAGATGTGTTGAAGTAGACCCAAAGAAAGTCAAAGAAATATTGGACATGCCTCCACCATAGAACCTGAGGCAACTAAGAAGGTTACAAGGAAGGCTCCAATCAATCAGACACTTCATAGCTCAACTAGCAGACAAGTGCCCCCCATTCCAACATCTACTACACAAAGACATCAAATTCATATGGACCGAGCAATGCAAACAAGCATTCCAAATATTCAAGGACTACCTCCTCAAGTCTCCTATATTGGTGCCACTAGTCCAAGGTAGACCATTGCTTTTGTATATCTCAGAAACAGAATCAACATTAGGTGTACTCCTGGCACAACATGATGATGGAGGTAAAGAAAGGGCCATCTACTATCTAGTAGAACATTGGTAGGATATGAGCTCAACTATATGCCAATTGAAAAGTCATGCCTTGCAGCTGTCTTGGCTTCCCATAAGCTAAGACATTATATGTTGAGTCACCAAACAAAGTTGATCGCACATATTGATCCTTTAAAGTACCTCCTAAGCAAAGCAGTGCTCACCGAATGAATTGCGAAGTGGGTAATGATCTTAAGTGAGCTTGACATTGATTACATAGATAGAAAGGCAATCAAAGGGAAAGTGATCACAGATCAACTAGAAGAGGCACCCATTAAAGACCATTAGCCTATTATTTCCAACTTTCCTAATGAATCTATTATGACACTACAACCAGCGATCGAGGTATGGCAACTCTATTTTGATGGGTCATGCACGAACCATGGTGTAGGGGCAAGGATAGTGCTTATCACTCCAGATCATGATACAATTCCAAAGTCTTTTAGACTCAACTTCCCATGCACAAACAACATAGTAGAATATGAAGCACTCATCGTCGGTCTAAAGATAGCAATTCAATTGAGAATCAAGAACCTTAAGGTATTTGGAGACTTGCAGTTAGTCATCAGTCAAGTCAACAATGATTATACGACAAAAGATGAGAAGCTCATACCATACAGAGCACATATGGAAATACTACACACCAAGTTCCATTACATCTTCTTTGAGTAAGTCCCACAAGCACAGAACAAAGCTGCAGATGTGATGGCTACCATAACATCATTGATTGATATGCCAGGCAATGAAACAAGATTATAGTTTCTAGTAGAGAAACTCTTGGTTCCATCACATCAAGCATCCATCATAGAATTAGCATGCATCCTTGTTGGTCCTAAAAACCCATGGTACCAAGATGTTTATAACTACCTCCAAAATAGTGTCTTATCTCCCAACTTGTCTAGGAACTAGAGAAAGTCCCTCATCTTCCAAGCCTCTAGGTATACCATCTTCTCAACTACTTTATATAGACAAAGTCCAGATGGAATGTTACTACGATGTCTCACTTCCACAGAATCCCAGAGAGCTCTGTACAAGGTACATGAAGGAATATTTGGAACCCACGAAGGTGGAAACAACTTAGCTAAGAAGATCATCCGCATGGGGTACTATTGGCCCACAATAGAGATAGATGCACACAAACATGTACAAAGGTGTAGACAGTGTCAGATTCATGGAGACCTCAGCCATGCACTAGCCCAGGAACTAAATCCTATCATATCACCATTGCCATTTTCCATGTGGGGATTTGACCTAGTAGGAAAAATTACACCTTCTTCAGTAAATGGACATAAATACATCATAGCAGCAACATAGTACTTCACCAAGTGGGTGGAAGCAATTCCTCTCACTTAAATAACTAGAAAGAAAATAGCAATGTACATACTTAACCACATTATCTATCGATACGGGATCCCTTAAACTATCCTGACAAATCATGGTACACCTTTCCAAAACAAGGATGTTGAAGAGCTATGTGAACAATTCCATATCAAGCAAGGGTTATCCTTATTTTATTATCCTTGAGGGAATGGCCAAGCCAAAGCTACAAATAAGACAATCTTGAAAATCTTGAAGAAAATAGTGAACGAATCAGGGCGAGACTAGCATTTATAGCTTAGTCCTGCATTATGGGCATACATAGCTAGTGCGAGAACACCTATAGGAGCCACTCCTTTCTCCCTAGTCTATAGGTCAGAGGTGGTATTACCCCTAGAAGTGGAAATCCCATCCCTAAGGATATCATTGAAGAACCTAATTACAGATGAAGACTGCAAAGCAGCAAGGCTCAGTGAATTGGAGTTACTAGATGAAAGAAGACAGTATGCCTTTGACTAATTACAAGGCTATCAGAATCACCTTAGAAGAAAATATCACAAGAAGGTGAAGCCATGAACATTTGAGGTAGGAGACCTTGTCCTCATGGAAAATCAAAAGAACCAATCAAAGTGAATCAAACCCAAAAAGTTTGAGCCTAACTGGCTAGGACCATTTGTCATTATCAGCTCCACCCAGAGTGGGGCATTCATACTAGTGACACTAGAAGGAGATCAGCTCCCAGGATACATCAACAGCTTGCACCTCAAGAGGTTTTACACTTGAGAACTCTATGGTTAAGTCACCTATCTACATATCTAGAAAATACCAAAAAAATAAAAAAAATACAAAAGTTACCTTGGTGAAAACCTGGCAATCAGGCACCTTGGTGACAAACAAAAAAATCAAAAAAAGCAAAAAAGTAAAGAGAAATAAAATCACTCTCTCAGTGAAAACCTGGCAATCAGGTGATATTGAGTAGGTACCTTGGTGAAAACCTAGCAAACAGACGCCAAGTGCTCAAATCTAGCTTCACCATCAATGAACCCCAAAAGCTTGAGCACACTTCAAATGCAAGACTAACTACCCAAGCTATATCTAGAAGAACACTCCCCTCTGAGCTCCAAGCACTTACCGAAGGTTAATTCTGGTCCACAAGACTAGGGGGTGATTCAAAATGTCCTGAAAAAATCCCTAAAAATTGGAAAACTCATAAAAAAATCCTAAAAAGATCAAAATATCCTAAGAAAATCAATCTTCATCAAAAAAATTCAAAAAATTGCAAAATCCCAAGAAATAAAACCAACTCGGTTATCAAAAGAGAAAAGGGCAATCATGCCCAGTCAATCAATGTCACAATCATGAGATTTACAAATCAACATGGGGCTCATCTGACACAACTTTATCAATCTATCAAACCTATCAGAAAGAAACTAATGACCAAGCCAATCTATCAATTGTCACAATCTTGAGCTTTGCAAACTAGCATGGGGCCCATCTGACACAACTTGATCAACTGCCAAAATGATCACAATCAATCAATCAAATTGTATCAATCATCTTACACAATGATGGATATGCTCAAACCAAACAGGTCAGTCTTATATGAGTAATCTATTACTAAAACCAGACACACTCAAACAATCAAGCCAATCAAGCCTATCAAAAGAGTCAAGCCAATCAAGAGAATCCAACTGCATCGAGGAACCAACCAAAAAAAAATGTTGACTAGGTGAGTCAATCAGTCAGATGTCAGTCTATATTTCACAGTTATGTTCTTACGCTACTCTAGGATCCACCATGTGAGGAGAGTATCTATGATAGATAATGACTTTATTTTCTTTGATTGATGTTTGTTGAATGTTCACTTTGATTTTAGGGCCATGATGATTTAGAATAAATGTGGTAGGTGCTATCACTTATCTGGTAGCCGCACAGTTCCACGATCTGAGCTTAACCCTAGGAAAGAATTGGACATTCCTTCTCTTTTATTTGCTTGTTTGGTTTATAGAATCAAGAGATCACAATGCTATTCAGATGGAATCTGAGTGTGTTGGAGTTCTATATTGTTTTCTATGGTCTTTCCCTTTATGTTACAATCAAGAGCTCACAATGATATCCAGATGGACTCTAGGGGTGTAGGAGTTCTATCTTGTTTTCTTTGGCTTTCCCTTTTTTTTTTGGAATCAAGAGCTCATGGTGTTATCTAGATGGACTCTGGGTGCATAGGAGTTCTATCTTGGTTTCTTTGCTTTAGTTAATTTAGAGGACAAAGCGGTATCTAGATGGTCAATATCTTGGTGCTTTTGGCTCTCTTTCTTTTCAAATAGGGAACATAGCTAAATCTAGATGGTCAATATTTGGGTGCAGTGGGCTCTCTTTCTATTCAATCTCTCTACTCCTACTTATCAAGAGGTCGTGGCGGTATCCAGGTGGTATGTGATCTGGATACATTGGAATCTCTTCAGAATTTTACAAAATACAAAAAAGATGCAATGATGACAAATATTGGAAACCTGGGCAGCGACTTGGGACACTCATCCTTTCTATCAATTCATATCTATCAAAAAAAGAAAAAAAAACCTTTCTATCATTCCATTCTATTATATCAATCTCAGAGAGCATCTATCCAAACTAACTTATTTCTAATTAACACATGCATACTTAGATATTTTGTGCATAATAGATTGCATTCATTCCATTTAAGTGCATCAAAAAATAAAAAAAACATAGTAGTTGCATACATGGTAAATCATAAATCACATGCATCCATAAGAATCTCATATAAACATGCATTTCATTTCCACCATTTTGCATGAGCATGTCAGTATCCTATGAAAATTAAATCATCCATCTACAAGTTGGCATCATAGGAATCATACTGCATATACATCTTATCATCTAAAACCACATCATATTAACTCATACATATAGCAAGTAAACCAATGCACATTATATCACATCACTAAATGCATCTCATATAATCAAAATATCTGAGTACAATGAATAGTCATAAGTCTGAACAAAGGAAGGTAATCAACATATATATCATTAAATATCAGTGTGTTGAGATATAAAAATGGATACTACTCAGAGTATATCAAATGAACATCACTATAAAAATGGTACATGATACATAATGGGTGAAGCATAAAGATCAACATGTGCTACCCCGACCCTCACCAGGAGGTGGACAAGGGGGGTATATCAGAAGCCAGTATCTATGATGAATTAGGATCTCTAAAACCACTGCTCTGTGATCTTTGCACTCAGCTAGAACTCTGAGAGGCTATCTAACTGGGCACTCTCTACTTTGCAAGAAATGTACCCTCATAGTTGTGCCTCCATTACTCTATCTCTCTCCGTACATCACAACCAGGTCTATAGTATCGATCCAGAACATCTCAATGAGAGGCATCCTATACACCGTCAATGAATGACCAAACCTCTAATTGAGCCTATCTCTCTATAGCCTCGGCTGCTATAATTTGAGCCTCTAATGTTGTAGCATGGGCATCAGCAGAAGCAAGCCTAGCCTAAAGATCCTGTACCTGTTGCGTGAGTAGCTCCAACTCTGAGGGGTCAACCTCTATACCTCCCATGGCTACATCCATATCTCCCTCCTTGGCCCTATCCCCCAATCCATCACCATAACTTTTTGAACTCTCCCCCATACTTCTGCCAGTACTACCACTACAAGTCAAGGAGCTCATACCTGCACTCTGCTCATCTAAAACCTCCACATCTATGTCTCCAATTTCAACATCCACATCCTCAATCACCACCCTATCCTCCTCTCTCAGAGATAAAATAGCACCAGTCTGTCAGTGTACTCTCCACACCAACTGGGGTGCCTCCTCCTTAACCACCTCCTCATCCTCTAAAATAGTACTCAAGCCAACCCTTAGAGTACTAGATCAACCATGACTCTGCCCACCTCTTGTCCTCACTCCACCACCCGCTCTCCCTAGACTAGGATCATCTCCCNTCCCCCTACCATCATCTCTCCCACCATCCTGTCCACCATCTTAGCCTCCACCCCTCCCTCTATCACTGCCACCATCCCTCCCTCCATCTCGACCCCCCCTCCCTCATCATACCCGATGGCACCTCCTCATGAGTTTCCTAGAAATGGGATGATAGACATTTGTAAGTGCAACTGGGCAAGTCTGGGCCCAATGTGCATCATACTAGAGAGTAGTGCCTCCAAAGAGATCAGATTCAAATATCAGTACCACATGAGATAAAAGACAATGTCACATAGAGAAGATAGATAATACAAGAAGTAAAGAAATGGAGCAAGACATGTGATGAAAACAACAAACCTACATAAACAGTATTCGATCGCCATGTCCATGCAATAAGAAGAAGACCTGCAAACTCAGTACGAGAAGCATCAAGTGATACAACACCACCCCAGACAGTAGATTTTCTTGACCTACAAGAAAAATATGCATACGAATTAGATACATCCTATCACTCACCAAACTGATGGAATACCCTATCAGTGTTGTGAAAGTCAATCATATGAACATGGTCTGTCACAGGACCAATCATCTATCTCCACTACTGTTAGAAGGGAAGATGGATGTCCTCTCGATCCTAGATAGTGAATTCTCTATAAGGCCTCCACATGAAGTATGGAATCATGTCTAACTATTGACGCAAGTATGACAAATGCCCCATGTGAGTCTGAAGAATAGCTCCATCATACATGTAAACATATGGCATGTATGGAGGAAGAGCATGAGTACCAACAAGATGACATACAACAATATGCTCCCACACCCATATCTGTAGGAGGGTAGAACCATAGCCAAGCAAATTACCATTAAGGTAAGCCATGTAGAACATATGAAAGTGAATGTGTGCCAACATGCATGGCCCCCATGCATACACAGTCTGATCTTGAACCATACTCTGCAAAATGGAACCAAAGCCAATAGAAAATCCGTGCTAACAACGATCAGGGCATAAGATGCCACATATAAAATTACCTAGCAAAGTACTCAACCTATCAAGGCCCAAACCAAATTGGGACCATGGAATATCATACACACTTGACAAAGTAGGGTGATCTTGAGGAAATCCAGACAGCTCAGTCAAAGCAATGATGCCAGGTTGGGTAGCATACTCTACAAGTGCACCCTGGATCAGCAACTGAAGGATGCGGTACACATCCTCCAAGGTAACAGTACACTCTCCAGTGGGTAATCAGAAAGTGCATGTCTCAGAATGCCATCACTCTACAATAGCTGAGATTAGACCCTTGTTGTTCATGATCTCTAGCATGTAACAAATCTATTACAAACCTAAGGCCCTAAGTACTGACCTCTCATCCTCTGAGAGCTAGAACTTGTAAACAAGACCTGTCGGTCTTGACTCTCGACAATGTAGAATATGCTTGGTGAACTGCATAAAGAAATAAATCAGAAAAATATCAGTATCAGTCATCCAAGAAAGTGCTAGAAACCAGAATATGCAGATATCAGACAAAGAAATCAGGTAAATAGTTACAAAAATGCAATTGCAGTAATAAAACCTAGAAATGCGGTAGACTTATGCGATTGCAAAATAGAACATTCAAATGCACCACATAAAGAGAAATTATAGAATTAAGACAAGGCGCCTGCAGAACTTTTATCATTTGCGGTACTAAACCAGCAATTGTAGCATTTAAACCGCAATTGCAGCAAAACCACAGACGATTGCAGCACCTAAGTCAAAAATTTAGAATACTACAAATTTTCAAAGCAATAAATGAAGGCATTAATGACATGAAAAACAAGACCACTCACTAGACATCCTATGCTAGCATGTCTTTGATATGTCCGGACTCAGTCAAAGATATGTGTGACTCCCAATAAGCTAGCCATCATAAGAAAATAGGAGGAAAAGGATAGAAAACTAAAGACTTACTCACCAGGAAATCAAGAGCTCTAAGAAGGCAATGTGACAAATGAATAGCTCTCTTGAATATTTATAGGGGTCCCCACAAACCCTAACTTCACAAGGAGGTCTGATTTTTATTCTTGGTCCCTGAAAACTTCCACACTCAATATCAGGGGCAATATAATGCATTTTTCAAATCATTCAGCTATCGAGATTCAGAAATTGCAATTTCAACAAATTAACGCTCATGTTAAGACTTTTTTCTCAAATTTGTTGAGGGGTCATGAATACACCTACTATCGTTAGGGGTCATGTTAATCACACACTCGCAGGCCTTTTTCCTTTCATCTAAAAATAGCAGCAACTGAGCGACGAGCTGAACAAATCCTTGGGTCGCACGGTCGCAGACCTTTATGACCCTTGAAAACTGTCTGTGCGACTATGCGATGCATCCCCCTTCTCTAACTCATCACACACTTGTGAGCCATCATGACCTTTGAGAAACATTTGTGTGACTGAGTGACGAGCTCCTTTCTTAGCTCATCATGCACTCGCACTGAAAAAGACAAACGGGTTAAGACATGAGCGACTGGGCGACTGCTATGACTCGGCCTCGTCGCGCACTCGTAGGACTTGAAACATTGACATAAAAACTTGAGCGGGTGCGCGACTATTACATTTCAAACATGACTCGCTCAGTCGCAGAGCATGAGATAGATGGCACAAATTTTTAGCGACTGTGCGACATACACTTCTTTAACTCATTGCTGACTCGCAGACCCGAAACCCGACTTTGAAAAGGCCTCGCGACTGCGCGATACATATTTTGAAGCGTTGAACCCGCTCAGTCGTGCAACTCAAAAGACTTAACAAGGGTAGATTGTGACTACGCGATGACTATATTAAGCAACTTTTCACCAACTCGCGGTCAGATGGGAACTACTCAAAAATAGATCGCGATTGCGCGATGACTCCTAATTGGCAGCTCGTCGCGCAGTCGCGCAACTTAAAAACTTAACATATAAACTGATGTGACTGAGCGATGAGACTAAGACATGAATTTTAAAAAATGGATTTGAAAATTTTTTTGCATGGCAAACACAGAATTTGAACAAGGAAAGCTCGGGAAAGAGCTGTCAAGACCTAGGGTTTCTAGGGTTTTAGGGTTTTTGCAAATTTGGCTAAGTGTAGACTGGAAAACCTGAAAACATGACATTGTATAGACATTCTGAGCAGAGGTAAATGAATCAGATACACCAGAACTGAGAAAATACTTTCATCCATTCAAAACCTAACAATCCCACCTGATTGATCTTGGTACCAAAAATCGGTAACATTTTTGGCGACATCTGCAAAATGTTTGCCTGCTAAACATCAAGGCCAGCTGCCCGAACTATCCATTGGGCATAGAGTCATGAAGAAAACATACTGGAAACCTGATTCCCACTTGCAAAACTGATCAAATCTCTTGAACTGACTGAAAAAGGATGGATAAGCTACAATGGGGAAACATATGACTTCACTTGTAACCCTGATTGACTGAGAACCCTCTCTGAAAACCTCTGAAAGCTAGCAAACTGAAAACAAAACTAACTAATTGTGCTAGACAACACTTAGGGAAAGCTGAAAACTGAAAGGCTATTATTGTGCCAAGACACTTATTTGAACAACTAAATTGTTGCAATATATACAAGGCTAGAACCTTCCTCAGAAGCAGTGCTTAAGATGAATCCCGTTGACTGGGATTGGCTCCATGCTACCATCCAACTTTGAAAGCTGAAAGGCATTGTGTCGCTTGCATTCTGAGACAATATAAGGCCCGCTCCAAAAGGCATCAAATTTGGAATGATTTCCAGGTTTTCTTTTGCGTTCATCCCATTTCAGCACTATATCTCCTTCCAGAAAAACTCTTGGAGATGCCCTTTTGTCAAAATACCTTTTCATCTGAGCCTGATTATGCTCCATGGTCCTCAAAGCTGCTGTCCTTACTTCTTCTAGCTCAACCAGTTGTGTTAACCTTATAGTTAATGGTTCTTCTTCTATCATATCAAGCTGATTTGCCAAGTCAAGAGCTGGAAGCTCTAGTGAGATAGGTAACTGAGCCTCTTTTCCATAAACAAGCTTGAAAGGGGACTACCCTGTTGATCCATTCTGAGTGATTCAATCTGCCCACAAGGCTGATTTCAGTTGGGTATGCCATGTTCTCTAGTTACCCTCCATAGTTCTTTTGATAATTCTGATCAGATTCTTATTAGTGGACTCCGCTTGGCCATTGCCTTGCAGATAGTAATTGGAAGATGTATTCAAATAAATTCCATTCTTTACCGCCCAATCAAAAATCTTAAACCCTATGAAAGATAAAGCATTATCAGAGATAATGGATTCAGGAACACCAAACCTGAAAACCAGTTCTTCATAGAAGCTTAGGACAGCAGCTTCATTAGCTTCTTTAAGTGCCACCGCCTCAGTCCACTTAGTGAAATAGTCCGTTGCTATTAACACCCATTTGTGACCAGTACTGGACGGTGGGTTTATTACCGTAATAAAATCTAAACCCCACTTCATAAAGGGTTGCTCAACCTATATTGGCTACAAGGGTAAGGCTGCCAACCTCTGTTTACCAGCAAAAAGTGCGCATTCCTTGCATCTCCTTACCCATAGGTGTATGTCTTTGAATAGATTAGGCCAATAATAGCCACCCTTCAACACCTTAAGGGTTGTTGCTCTAGGTGAGAAGTGACCTCCAGCTAGCCCATTATGAAATTCATGCAACACCTTGTCTACATGATCAGCCTTAATGCATCTTAAGAGGATGCCATTGAAGTCCCTTCTAAAAAGAATATTGTTCAATAAAACATAAGGGATGGACTGCAGTCTAAAATACCTTCTTTTTTCTTTATCCAAACCTTGTGGACATTGACTAGTCTGTAGAAAATGAGTCATTTGCTGCACCCAACTAGTGACAGAACTTGAAACAGCTTGTTCACCATTCTGAATGACTAGAACAGCCTCTTGTTCTCTGGTTTCTCTGTTGCTTATGTCACCAGCAAGCTGTTCACACAGCCCTTTTCCCCTGATTAATTTGGTGACTTTGATCTCAACATCATACTCCATTACCTTAGTCACCCAACTAGCTCTCCTATCACTCAAATCCTTACTTAAAAGGAATTCCTTGACACTTGGATGAGCAACCATTAGGATGATCTTATTATTTGACAACATGTGTTTAAACTTTTTTAAACTTCTAATAACAGCAAGGACATGCTTTTCTAAAAATGAATACCTGAACTCATAGTCCTTAAGACCTTGACTGAAGAATGCCACCGGCTGCTCTAGGCCTTCATCATTGCGCTGAACTAACATGGCTGAGATAGAATCAATATCTCCATAGGCATATAGAACAAAATCCTTAGAAGAATTAGGATTTATGAGTGTAGGTGCTGCTGCAAGTGCCTCTTTAATCAGCTCAAAACTCTTTTTTCCATCCTTAGTCCAGCTGAATGGTGTAGTTTTTCTTAGCATGGCTGTCAGTGGACTTAACAAATCTGCAATATCTGGGATAAACCGCCTAACAAAATTTATCCGGCCAATGAAACTTTGCAAACCTTTCTTATGTGCTGGCAAGGAAAGAGCCAAAATTGTTGTTATTCTGTCAAGATCAATGGTGATACCCTGCTTAGACACTATATAACCAAGCAATCTGCCCTCATGGACAGCAAACACACACTTTTTGGGATTAAGAGATATCCCAAATTCTCTGCATCTTTCAAAAATCTGCCTTAGGTGCCTTAAATGATCTTTTGCTTCCTTAGAAAAAATAGTGATATCATCTAGGTAAACCAAAACGATCTTATACATTAACTTATCAAAAGCCATATCCATAGCTTTTTGAAAGGTTGCTCCAGCATTGGACAAACCAAAAGGCATCTTTATGTAGGCCATAGTACCTCACTTGGTGGTAAAAGCTATCTTGAACTGGTCTTCTTCTCTTACCAAGATCTGATTATAACCGGAATACCCATCCAACAAGGAAAACCTCTCAGATCCTGAAACTACTTGAAGGATCTGATCCATAGAAGGCAGAGGATGTCGGTCTTTCAATGAAGCTCTATTAACATCTCAAAAATCTACACACAATCTTATCTCCCCATTCTTTTTTCTAACTGGTACAAGGTTGGAGACCCATGAAGTGTGTTTAATGGGGAATATGATACAACTTTCAATCAGCTTATTCAATTCCTTCTACATAAGTGGCTCCAGCTTTGGATTCAAAGGCCTCTATTTTTGTCTTACTAGTTTGGCATCTGGTTCAAGCTCAATAGTGTGTTGAGCAAGTTGGGGATTAAACCCCTTCAAATCAGTATACTCCCACGCAAAGACATCATTAAATTCTTGGAAAAGTTGGATAAATAAATGTTGCTCCTCCACTGTACATACCTTGCCCAATTTAAGCAGCTTTCCTTTGAACACCTCAACTTCTTCATAATGCTCCTGTTGAACCTGTATGCTGGCCTTTGATTTTCTAGCCTCATCATTAGTGTTAAAAATGGATTCAAGGGTGACCAAACCCTTTGGCACCTTATTATTTTTTAGTTGGATGATTTGGCCATCATGTTGATGCTGAAATTTGTTTTGATTGGCATATGAGAACTCAGCTTCCTCTCTTAGGAATTTGACTATTTGTTGGTCATCTTCAAAAACCTACCAGTGTATATTATTATCAGGTATAGCAGGTCTAACAATGACCTTGACATGCTGATTTTCTTTCTCATTGCTGACTTCCTTTGGAATATCAAATTCAGCACCAATGGCGGCCAATCTGTCAGCATTTCTATTCTGATTTCTAGGTATAAACACTAAATTAAATGCATCAAAGCCTTCTATTAGATCCCATACCCTGTGTTTGTAAGGCTTCAGCAACTCATTCTTGGTGAGATTGATACTTCTCACCTGATTAACTGTTAATTCACTGTCACCATAAACTTTTAAACAACTAATACCTCTTCTCCTTGCCCATTCCAATCCATGAATAAGAGCCTCATACTCAGCAGTATTACTGGAGCAACTGAAACTGAAATGAAGAGCTAAATAAAAAGAGTTTCCCCATAGGAAGAGGGTTTTTAGGAGTCATGTTAAAGCAATGACGGTATGGGGTTGTGCCCCCTCGAGAAAATAACATAATGAAGACAATGTAGTGGGATTTTCTCAAAAAAGGATGCAACGGGAGAGAAGAAAGGAAGGAGGGAATAAATAGAATCCTTCTGAAATTCAAGTAAGAATACAGCTAAGAATGCAAATGCAAATGAAATTAAATGCAGCTAATGAGCATTGGGGATCCATTTGTGTGTTAAAATATGGAGAGCGCGTCTGATTTTGATATTGCAATAGGAGGTATGCATTAGGTGTTAGAAAACATAGATGACAAAATTCCTTTGCATGGACTAGATGCTAAAAAAAAAGCACACTACAAAAGGACACATGTATCAGTATCCACCAGTCACAACACACCAAGATATGGTAGATCGAGGTAGTGGTGAATAGGCATAAACCAACAGAAAAAGATAAAATCAATAAAGAAGGCCTCATGACCAAGCAGTCACTCAGTCCAAATTTCTTTCCATGAACATGATTGATGTGATGAAGGATTTGATAAGCTGACGTCGGAAGGATGCATCCTGACGGGCAAGGATTGGATTTGATTTGATAGAAAGATATTCACTGGCAAAAGTTGTGAAAAGGATTAGGAGCAAGGAGAGTTGATCTCCAAATTGATTTGTTGAAAACATGATTACAGTCACAGTGATCAAACATTGCTGAAAATATAATGATGTGAAAGGTTTATTGCAGGATTTTGGATGATTTTTTATTTATTTTTATTTATTTAATTTTTGTTGGATTTTGTATTTTTAGGATTTTTTGATTTCTTTGGATTTTTTATTTTTTTTGCTTTTAAGTTTTACAATGGGATGATGAAGATGTTGAGGAGACTGATGATAAGATGCATAGGGGCTTGAGATGATGGATGAGATGATGAGGATGCAATTGATGTTTCCCCAGTAAAGAAAGAAAGTGATCGTATTGATATGAAAGAATTGGATGCATAGATAAAATACATTGAATTCGATAGGAAAGAAGAATAAATGGATGAAAGGTAGAATGGATTAGAAGATAAATGGATTGGATAGAATTGAATATGAATAAATTAGAAGATAAATGGATTGGAAGAATGGATGAAGGAAGATGGATGTTGTGATCGATGACAAGGGAGCACCAAGAAATGGTGGAGATGGGAAGATAGCTCGAAGGGGAGATAGATTGAGGGAATGGATGGATAGGAATCCAAGGACTATGTGGAAAAGGATGCCCCCATGCTAGAGGATGAAGGGTGGAGAGATGGATTTTTATGGAAGATAGATGGAAGGAATGGATAGGATATGATAGTGGGATGGGAGAAGAGGACTGGGAGATGAAAGGTGGATATGCTAAAGTTTCCAAGGAATAGAATGCCCCCACTTAGGATAGGTCATGTGTGATGAGGCATTAGGATGAGGTAAATCAAGACACTAAGGGAAGTAGAGGGTAGACAAGATGGTTGTTGAAGGATGGAAGATGGGATGGTGGATAGGATAGGAGAAGGATGGAAGATATGATGGTAGATAGGATAATGGCTTAGAAACAAGCTGAGTAAGAAATTGTGGCTAATTACAGTGAAATGGAAGGCAAAGATGCAGATGGAATGAAGGATGAAAATGATGGGGGATGCAGAGCTGGATACCAAGAGGGGTCCAAAAGCATGTATACATTTAAGCTTTTTATGTTTTTTGTATTTTATCAAGATCCAAAGGAGGATGGAGGAGGGGAAATGGACAAGACATGATAGGTATGGTAGACGACTGGGAGGACAAGAGAGACGGGGGAGTGGCTAGAAGAATTTTCCCCCAAGTGTGGAGAGCAACAGGATGGAGGGATTACACACGATGCCTATTTACCAATTTTTCATCATGGTACTTGTCCAAGGAGCTTGTTTGCAAAGTTTTCACCATTGGACACTTATTTATCTCTTTTCATTTTTATTTTTTGCTTTCTTGATTTTTGCTTTTTTTTTCTTTTTTCTTTTTTGAAGGGAATTTATGGATGGGAAAAGAATGAGGAGATAGATGAAGGACTCAAGAATCAAGTGTGATATTAAGGTAATAGGAGCCCATTTGGAGTGATCACTAGATGTTGGTACAACCTTATTTGGGATGAGCGGCTTATGCAAAGACATGGATGGGATGGTTATGATGGCTGATGAATGTGGCATGGTTGGTAGCAAGTGTTTGGACAAAATGGTAGAAAGTGAGTGGGATGGGGGGACATGCTCAGGATCAACATTGGCACATGTTCTGAGGAGTGTCAAAAGAGTGGATTTGAAGGGGATGGTAGAAGTGGATGTGATGGAGGAAGTATGGTAGATATTTATGGGACATAAGGACCCAAAATAGATTTAAGTGGCGGTGGAGAGGAATGCATAGATGAAGGATTAACAACTTCGGATGCCATTTTGGATTTTTCTTTCAGATGCATTTCTTCTCTTTTCTTTGGGATCCACATAGTTTTTTATTGTGCTTTTTTGAGCTTTTGAAGCCTATGGGATGTAGTGCATTTTTTGATTGGATTGGTCTTTGCTAGAGCATGTCGTTTGAAGTGGACATGACAATCTTTAGATTGTGGCTCTTTATCTTTATGCATTTTTCAATTGGCATTCAAATTGTAGTGAGTAGAATTGGAAGGGACATGAGAAGCTATATGAGATGGAGAGATGGAGGTAGGATGGTGGATGGGGCATGTGGGTATGTGCCTTTGTTGATCCTAATTGGGAATGTAGGATGTGGGATAAGATAGAGGATGAGATTTTGGGATATAAGGGCCCAAAATGGATTGTGTAGGTGTAGGATATGCAATGGTTTATTTTAGGACATAGGGACCCAAAATGGATTGAGAGGATGAAGGAGGAATGTGGTAGGTTATCTTGGGTTGCAATGACAGGGAGGAGGGATGGCACTAAATTTCTTGGAGGAATGATGGGAAGAGGTAATGGTGGGTTTGCAGGCACACTTGGACTGGGAAATAGTTGTACCAATAGTTTTGGATGAAGGGCCTTTAGATGTGCAACTGAGACCACAAGATTGTGGATGTTCTTTGGCAGAGATGGGCTCAAGTATACCTTGTTCATTTAGGCCTAGGCCTTTGCCTTGATAATTCCATTTTTTTAGCATTCGACCCAAGATAGGGTATTTCTTTCTTAGGGAACCAGATGCGAATCCATTATTAGGGGGAGTGTAAGTGGTGGATATGAAACTTATTTCTTCTACTTCAAGTGGAACACCATGGATGAATGTAAGTGGACCAAGGAGATAGAGTGATGGTGGTGGGAAAGTTTGGATTGGAGGTGACAAAGGATCATGAGGTGGAGGGGATGGGATGCTCTGGTCTTGACTTAGACTGGGTAGTGGCTCTTGAGATAGAGTTGGTAGAATGACAAGATCTGGATTGGGAGGAGTGCATGAAAATGGATTATGAGATGGAGGAAGTGTGATGGGAGGATCTTAATCTATATCAACAGATATTTCAACATGATTTTGGACAAGATCTTGACATGATTGGATTGGTGTGGATGGTGTGATGGGGGATGTATGGATGGATTCTTTAGATGGAGGGGATGGAAGGATGGGAGATTCTATGTTTGAGATAGAGGGAAGATGGGTGGACTCAGGAGAGTCACTAGATGGGGTGTGGATAATCTTAGTAGGAGAAGATGGGGATGGGGATTGGATGGACTCAATGGATGGGGGGACTTAGATGGTGTTAGGAGATGGAAAAGGATTAGTAAGTAAATGACCTAGAAGGGAAAGGATAGGTGTGGGATATGGAAGAGGAATGATGGGTGATGAAAAGGCCTCATTAAAAATGGCTTCACATGGGGGACTGATATGAATTGGCTCAACAACTTTAAGAGATGCATTTTGTGACGGCTTCCTTGTGAAACTCCTTGGAGACTTACGTATCAGAGGCAAAGGATTGACATGTGTAGATGGTGGGGGGATAGGGTAGTCCATATATGAAGGTGTGGCAATGGCTTGTGAACTTGGTTGAATGAATGATGGCATAGAATTTGATGTAGGACATGGCATGGATGGATAGTTCACATAGGTAGGCATGGAGGTGACTTGTGGATGAGATTGACTAACTAATGGAGGAGGAATGATGGATTGGGGTATGCCATATGAAGTGGGTTGAGAGATGTAGGTGGATTGGGGAAGGGGTTTTGTGGTAAGGTAGGTAGGAATAGAGGATGGTAGATTGGGAAAAAATGGATGAGATGAAGGAGAAAGGTAGGATAAAGTGGATGGTGAACTAGTAATAGCATGGGGGTTATGGTGATGGATTGAAGGAACTAGAAGACTTGGATTATGAATTGGAAAATGGGTTGGAGGATAAGGGGATGGAGGATTTGGATTAGGGATGTAGCGAGTAGTGTGATGATGGAAGTTTGGAGCTTGGGATATCACTATGGAAGAAGATGGAGGCATGGATGATGTTTGAGGGAGATATGTGGGTGAGGGATAATGAGATGGGTTTCCCTTGTCAATAATAGAGGAAGGATAAGAGATGGGAGGTGGATTTTGATTGGGCATAGTGTATTGAGGTAGAATGGATGACGATATGATAGATGGATGTGGGGTTATAGAATTGACATGGAAAGCTGGTTGAGATGAGGAATGTAAATAGATTGGAGTAGGGTTAGTGTGAATAATGTATGAGTTGGATGGATTTGGTTGATTTGGAGGAATGGTTGGAGAGATGGGACTTGACATATATGCTTGATGGTCCTTAACCATTTTGTGAAACCAATCCATATTCATGATGTTTAGATGAGGGGTTTTTGGAATTGGTTTAGAATATGATGCAGATGAAGATTCTAATTAAGAGTGGATGAAGTGAAAGACTTGAGGATGGATGAAATATGAACCTAGGACTTAGGAGAAAAATTTGGACTTTTTTTTTTGATTGATTTGATTTGATTGATGTTGGATGTGATTTATGGTTTGGATTTGGATTAAATAGGTTGAGACAAACCTAGGTGAAACAACACCCTATGATGGTGCGAACAAAGGATTGATTTGGATGATGATATGATCTTATACTTGGAGATAGACTTATGATCCCAAGAAAAATAGGATATAACTTTGAGATGGACTGATGTTCTCAAAGTAATAGGATTAAAATAGATGTTTGCTAATGATGAGGGTCTATGCAACACTTTGATAAATCTTTCAACCTAAGATTTGAGATGAAGAATATTGATGAAGGTGCAAAAGATGAAGCTTGTTTTGATTTGATTTGAACTTGATTATGGTTGGATGTGGGTTGATCAAGATAATTGAGATTAAAGTCCAAGGATTATGATGGTGCTCCTAAGCCAAAGGTAGAATATTTTATGAAGACTGGAATTAGAAGGAGATGTGGATGAAGATTTTGATTAAGAATGGATGAACTTTGAAATATGAATGAGAGATGATTGAAGATAAGGGAATTATTAAGATGTGATTGGTTTTGGATGAAGAGGAAGATG